>JBBMOE010000498.1:0-11117 GCA_037975065.1 Chaetodon trifasciatus
ATATCTGCATATCCGAAGCAGCACATCACACTAAGATTCAAGTCGTTAGGGTTAGTGTTCATTCAGTGTTGGTTCTTCAACGTACAAAACACAAAGATATCAACAAGTTTGGAATAATACAATAGAATAGATTAGAATAATTCCTTGTTTTTTATTCATGAAATTGTAGCAAGTATGTCCAGTTTTTACTGATGAGTTTGGAGGCTTTTCTGCTATAATCACTAAAAATTTACATGATGGTAATGAAAATAATTGTTAGTTTGAGCCCCAATCACATTAAAAAGTGGATACTAAATGTTTCTTAATTAACATATTGTCTGCTGTTCTTTGACACATATTTGGTTGGCGAGATTAATCACCCAGATCTCTTATTATCACTTGTGGAAATTAAAACAATATGTAATAATCAATGTGTAAAACACACCTACAACACACATGACTTATGAGAGATACAGTAGCTGGTGGGGGGGGGGGGGGGGGGTATGGATATATAATCCATGAAACTCATTTCAGACACATTGTGTGAACGTGAAGTGGTGATGGAAGTGTACTATCTGAGGTAGGAAACTCTTAAACTCTTGATGCTATCACACTGTGTTACTGCAGTATTTCATTAACATGGTGTTCACATTATTGCAATCCTTTTAAACTCTAGTTGATCTGTGATCCAGTTCAACAACAAGATGGAAAACCACATGTGTGGAAGTGGAAGACTGAAAAGAAAAAACCTAAACATGCTGCCATTTCTATATATTTTTTTTTTTTTTAGAAAAAACATGATTCAAAATAACATTACATTCATATTTATGCATCCAGCATTTATCAAGCTTACTGTGAATTTGGTAAATAACATGATGAATTTGGAAAAGTTAATAAGATTTTCACTTTCATGCAAACGATCTGTTGTTTGTTGGGAAAGTGTGACAGTCTCCTTTTGAAATATGCTGTACACACCAAACCTTAAACTTAAAGGGACTCCTGGTATTGAAGCATGAAAACATAACAGTTGTGTTTTTGGATGGATACATTGAGGGTTGAATGCACTTCTTGCAAAAAAAGCTTCAGTGCAAATCTAAACTAACACTCAAATATTTTTCAATGTTCCTCTATAACAGACGCCTGCAGGATCCTCCAATCAGCTCAATGAATTCCTCATCTTATGGCCACAATGTGTCGAGGGCTCTGAGTTATCGAGACTCTTACACCACATCTGTGGCCAAAAATGTGGCTGTTCTGGCTCTTGGCCTTACAATCAACTATATCAATGGTACCCTGATTCACACCTTCAGAAAACACCAGGTCAGAATGCTTTATTACTGCATGACAACGAAGACGAAATAAGACATTTCTGTCATGGAAATGTCATGTTTTCAAATGTCCTTTTTGAATTTGTGGAACGGTATAATGATTTGTCATGTGGCCATCCTGTTGGTCACTGCTGTGATCATATGGGCTGGACGCCTTATGGTGCAGGACACTCAAAGAAATCAATCAAACATGTTTCTCTTTTCTTTTCCTCTCCTTCAGATATTTCATGTGAATCCTCGTTACATCCTATTCATCCACCTGGTGGTGAATGATATGATACAGCTGACTTTAACAATAAGTCTGTTCCTCCTCAGTTACATCTTCTACAAAATTAATGTTGCCCTTTGCTGCCTCATCGTTACCTTTTCTGTCTTCACCACCCTCAACACTCCATTAAATTTAGCTGTCATGGCAGTGGAGTGCTACATTGCTGTTTGTTTACCTCTGCGACATGCTGAGTTGTGTACAATCAAAAGAACATATATTCTGATTGGCTCGATTTGGGCCATGACTGCTGTCTCAACCCTGCCAGATGTGTTTATTATTCTAGCAACAGAGCCTGTACAGTTCTTTCATTCCACAATTTTTTGTGACAAGGATACGCTGTTCCGACACCCCATAAACTTAAAAAAGAGGGATATTTCCTACAGTATTTGCCTAATTGGTGTTTGTCTCACTCTCTTCTTCACTTACGTCAAGGTGGTCTTAGCTGCTAAAAAAGCTAAGGCTGCAAAATCAGCCGACAGAGACGCAAAGAAGGTCAGGAACACCATCCTGCTCCATGGCTTCCAGCTACTGCTGTGTATGCTAACCTATGTAGCCCCTGTGTTAAAAAAGGCTCTGTATTACTGGTCTCCTAAACATTATGTACATGGAGTCTTTGTTTCCTACATCGTTGTCCAGATGCTTCCCAGGTTAGTCAGTCCTGTTGTGTACGGGCTACGAGACAAGACATTCAGACAGCATCTGAAAAAGTATCTGCTGTGTACAGTGAGAACGAGCATCAAACCATGGACTGCAGCGAAATTTAGTTGATGTACATGATGACAGAGTAGAGATAACTCTTAAACCGAGCATTTCCAGTTGTGAGTGCCACTGAGAACAAAGAGGTTATGACTTTTCAGCATAAAAGCATGTAAGTACACTTGTATACACTGAGTACACAACACTGTACTTCACCAAAGTTTGACTAATTTAGATTATGTCCTCCTACTCTCTTCAGTTGCACAAGCATTACAGTTTGCAAATGCACTGCATTAACAACTGTCAGATGTCTGAAAGCACCTGAGCTCCATCCAACAGTTGCTGAGACATTTCATTCTGAGTCACAAGTGTCGACCTTCTCTGGCACCAAAGGAAAAGTCAGGATTTTTTTCTGTGGGCACAACAGAGAGATGTACCAAAGTCCATGGACTCTATCTAGCACTTACTGAAACGTCTCAAAACAAACACTGAAGTGAATCATGGTATAACAGAAAAAGCCAAGGGGCAAAGTCAGAAGGATTCATCCTTTGAGGACCACGAATGTCCGTGCAAAGCTAATAAGTCATTAGCTGTTAATAAGCTACAGATAATATAATTTTCTGGCTGTGATGTATTTCATTTCCACCAGTGATCCAACAATCCTTGTCAGAAAAAACGAGGCCTGCTGACATTACCTTCATGTTTTCTACATTTCTTGAACTTTATTTGTGTCTTTGATTTTGTTGTCACATGAGATTACATGAACATGTTGCTGTGCTAAAAACCTAGCACATAGATTCATAGATGATGAATAAAACATGAAACACAAAAGCAATAAACCACCGAGTCAAGTGATGTTTTTCTTTGAGGTGATGTATTTTGTTTTGTATTTTATTTTTGAGGCGTCAGTCTCAACACTTACTCGTACTTTAAACTGTTGTGTTATAATGATGTCTTTTTACGTAATTAAGTCTTCAGTTATTTCCAAAATCATAACCAAATGCTGGTGGACAGTGTTCAGCAGGGTGACAGCTCTGGGGAAGAAGCTGTTCCCGTGCCTGCTGGTGCGGGAACAGAGACTCCTGAACCTCCTACCAGATGGTAGGGGGGTAAACAGTCCATGATTGGGGTGGGAGCTGTCACTGCTGATGCCGCGTGCCCTTAGACACTGCTTGCGCTGGAGGTCCTCGATGGCAGTTAGCTGGGCACCGGTGATGTGGTGGGCGGTTTTCACCACTCGGAGACTGTGCAGCTGCTGTACCATACTGAGATGCAGGTGGTAAGGATGCTCTCAATGGTGGAGCGGTAAAAGTTGACCAGGATCTGATGAGCCAAGTTAACTTTCCTCAGTCTCCTCAGGAAGTAGAGGCGCTGTTAAGCTTTCTTTATCAGGGTGGAGGAGTTGAGGGTCCAGGAGAGGTCCTCAGAGATGTGGACGGCCAGGAATTTGAAGCTGGAGACATGTTCAACCTCAGCCCCGTCAATGTGAATGGGGGTGTGACTGCAGCCTTTGGTTTTCCTGGAGTCCACAATGAGCCTCTTGGTCTTCTTGGTGTTGAGGGTCAGGTTGTTGTCGGCACACCACATCACCAGCTGCTGAATGTCATCCCTGTGGGGTGACTCGTAGTTGTTGGTGATCATGCCTATCACCATGGTGTTGATGATGGAGTTGGAGCCATGTACTGGCATGCAATCTTAGGTGAAGAGGGAGTAGAGGAGAGGGCTAAGCACACAGCCCTGTGGGACGCCAGTGTTCAGGGTCAGGGTGGCGGAGGTGTGGTTGTCTAACCTGACAGACTGTGGTCTGTTGGTCAGGAAGTCCAGGGTCCAGTTGCAGAGGGAGGTGCTGATGCTGAGGTCATTGAGTTTGTTGACCAGCTTGGAGGGGATGACTGTGTTGAATGCTGAGCTGAAGTCGATGAAGAGCATCCTCGCGTAGGTGTTGTTGTTGTCCAGGTGCTTCAGGGTGGAGTGCAATGCAGTTGAGACAGCATTCTCCGTCAATCTGTTTGGACGGTAGGCAAACTGTTGGGGGTCCAGTGTGGGGGGAAGACAGCATTTGAGGTGGGCCAGGACCAGTCTCTCGAAGCACTTGGTGATGATGGGGTGAGTGCGACGGGGCGGAAGTCATTTAGGCCCACTGCAGCTGACTGTTTCGGTACTGGCACGATGGTGGTGGTCTTGACGCACGTGGGGATTGCTGCCTCAGCCAGTGACAGGTTGAAGATGTCAGTGAAGACGCCAGCCAGCTGTTCTGCACAGGCCTTGAGCACACGGCCGGGTATGCAATCAGGGCCAGCAGCCTTACGGAAGTTCACCCTGCTGAGTGCAGAACGCACATTGTAGGTGGAGAGCGTGAGGGGCTGTTCATCTGGGTGGGGAGCAGTTTTGATGGCTGGTTGTTTGTTGTCCTTGTCGAAGTGAGCAAAGAAGTTGTTGAGCTCGTCAGGGAGGGAGGTATTGCTCATTGGTGGGCCTGTCGTTTTTGGCTGATAGTCTGTGATGGCCTGGATGCCCTGCCACATGTGGCGGGGGTTGCCGTTGTTGTGGAAGTGCTCATCAATCCGTAGCTTATGAGCATGTTTGGCTTCCCTGATGCCCCTCTTCAGGTTAGCTCTGGATGAGCAGTAGGCTCAGGTCACATTCCTTTAGTGGGAGGCAGACCTTACTGTTCATCCAAGGCTTCTGGCTGGGGAAAGTTCTTATCTATTTGTGGGTGGTGACATTGTCAACACGTATTAATGTAGTCCAGAAGGGAGGAGGCATATGAGGCCAAGTCAGTGGATCCTGAGTCCAGTGTGGCCCGGGTGGCGAACAAACTCCAGTCTGTGTGTTGGAACTGGTGCTGAAGTGTGGCGTCCACTCCCTCTGGCCATACTTTAGCAGTCCTCACTGACGGCTTCACAGGTTTGATGAGTGGTGTGTACTTGGGGAATAAGAACAATGACAGGTGATCAGACTGTCCCAGGTGGGGGAGGGGAATGTTTGTATAGACATGGTCCGGTGTTTTGTCTCCTCTGGTGGAGCAGGAGACATTCTGGTGAAATTTGGGGGGAACTCTCCTCAGGTTGGAGTGGTTGAAGCCTCCAGCAACAATAAAGGCTCCATCAGGGTGTGCATTTTGTTGTTTGTGGATAGCAGCATACAGTTCTTTCGTTGCTAGTTTAGCATTAGCATCCAGGGGTATATAAGCTGCAGTTATCACAGTGGACGTGAACTCTCTAGGCAGATAAAAAGGCCTGCACTTGATCTGATCATCAGATATTCCAGATTAGCAGAACAGTGGCTTCCAGTGATAACAGAGTCTGTACACCAAGTTTTGTTCATGTAAATAGACAATCCTCCACCCCTGGTCTTACCGGAGTGGTCTGCTGTTCTGTCTGCTCTGAAGCCGCGGCGTCCATGCAGCTCTATCACGTTGTCTGGGATGCTGTTGTTAAGCCACGTTTCACTGAAAATCATGATGTTGCAGTCTATAAACATCCTCTGTGATGTGGTCTGAAGTCGTAGCACAATCCATTTTGTTCGCCAAAGACAGAACATTGGTGTGGAAGATAGTTGGTAGCGGTAGCCGGTGCGGTGTTAGCCGTAGCTTAGTCTGTAGACCTTCGCACTTCCCTCTCCTTTGTTTTCGATCTCGATGCAGCGGACGGTCGCCTCGCTGTCCTGGCGATGTCTTGGGGGACCTGAAGTTTATCGAATACACTGCTTGTGCATCGAAATCTTAAATCCAAAGGTTGCTGTCTGATGTAGGAAGTGTTCACAAAGCTGTAATGAGCAAACAGACTCGAAACCAGTGGCGGACGTTCCATAGGTACTGGAGAAGGAGATTTTTTTTTACTTGTGTTGTCCTTACATTGCCCTTTACGTGGACTGGGTCAAACTTTCACAACAGGCCACTGTCCATCTGTCATCACCGATGAACATAGTTATTATCTCTTTAACTGCAGCTTTCCAACATATTTTTTTCAAATTCCTTGACATTTTCCTTCATTTTCAATTTTAAAAATCCGTTAGAAGCTCCAGAGTGGCCAGTGCAGATCAGACTGTGCATGTACAAAGTGAAGAAACAGCGGAAAACAGAAAAACAATGAACAGCTGATGCATGGACCCGTCTTGTGTTTGGTGGCAACAACAAGCAGGTCCAAACTGTCCAGGATGTTTGCGTGTCCTCTGGAAACACTGTGTATTTGTAGCATATTTCTGTGTTTTTTTCCAGTTGGTTTCTGTGTTTGTTTCCTTCAGTTGCAGTGCACTGAGCCCTCTCAGCCACCATAGAAACTATATTGAAAATACACATGTACTACATCACACAGGCTGCTGTGTGGGTGTGTCTCAGGTCAAAAGTATGCACACACACTCGATGAACCTGCTGTATAAAAAATCTTCTGTTGCAACAGCACGATCATGTTAAGGCAGATCACTGTCGAGATCTGAAGACTCTCTGAGGTCAGTACTGAACTGTCTTCTTCATTTCATGACAAAAGTCTCGATACATAACTATGCAAAGTTTTGACAATGTTTGTTTCTAAATGAAACATATTTTGTATTTCTTTTGCTTCTGAAACAAGTTCATCAGGTGCTGAAATGAATTTCACACCGGGGGACAGCAATGTAACGGTAGCTGTGAATTACTGGGATGCGTTTGTTTTGGCTGTTGGCAAGAATGTGATCATTATTGTCCTCGGCATCACCATCAACTACATCAATGCCACAATGGTCCATACATTCAACAAGCATCATGTGTGTATGACCGTGTTTCTACAAATGAGAAAGTTAATCAGTTATGCAAAGAAAGGAATATTAGTGAACATGATGTATGAAGTTGGAAAGGTCTAAATTTCTCTTCTCCCAAAAAATTGTTTTTAAGAGATATTTAAGAGTGTTTTTTGTTCTAATTCATATATTTCAAACTATTTTTGAATCAGCACTTCATTTTCTAGCTCCTGTAACCTGCTTTATGTATTTTTACCTTCTGGCTTATGTGTTTAAATTGCATGTCTACTTGGATATGAAGAAACATTTCGTTAAATTATTTAATACTTGAATACATCGTGACTATGTGAGAACGAAAAACCTGAACCTTCACTACCTTTCCTCACTGCATAGAAAGGGGCATTACAAAAGTAGAGTCGTATTTTGTATCATCTGGCATCCTCTTTCAGTGACTGCATAGATCGAAATCAATATGATCATGACCACCAGTCAAAGTTCATATCTAGTTGCTTGCTTAAATCTAACTGTGGCTTGAGATAAATGTGGAATATCCCGGTGGAGATGTGTAATGTATAGTCTTTTAATCTTTAATTCTATTGTATTCTATTTCAGATCTTCAAGGCGAACCCTCGCTTTATCCTTTTCATCCACCTGGTGTTCAGTGACATGATCCAGCTGACAACCAGCATTTCCCTCTTTGTCTTCACTTACGCCCTCCACACCATCTATGTCTCCCTCTGCTGTCTCCTCATCTTGCCGGCCATCTTCACCACACAAAACACCCCTCTGAACTTAGCTTTCATGGCAGTGGAGTGCTACATTGCTGTCTGCGTTCCCCTCCGCTACAGCTACATTTGTACAGTCAAAAGAACATATATTGTGATTGGCATGATCTGGACATTGAGTTCATTGTCTGTTCTTCCAGATGTCATCATCCTTTTGGCCACTGAACCTCTGGAGTTCATAAATTCTAGAGTGTTCTGCTCCAGGGATACAGTGTTTAGGAGTACCTACAGTCTAAATAAGAGGGATGCGTCCCACATATTGTTTCTTGTGGGGGTTTGGCTCACTCTGTTCTACACTTACTTCAGAATTCTGTTTGTGGCCAAAGCTGCTGACGCAGACGCTAAAAAGGCAAGAAACACCATACTCCTTCATGGCTTTCAGCTGCTGTTGTGTATGATAACTTACGTGCGACCGATGTTAATTCAAGCGCTGTCATTCTCATTCCCAGGGAGTATTGCATCCATAAATTTTGTTAGCTTTATTGTAAGCCAAATCCTCCCTCGCTTTATTAGTCCTATCATCTATGGGTTACGAGACAAGACATTCAGGAAGTACTTCAAAAGGTATCTGTGTGTAGCAAACATCCACTGATGACACTCTCACAAAACAATATTACTGAACGCGATGATGTTGATAAGTCAGACTTATGTCCATGTGTAATCACTGGGTGACCGTTATAAGCTGTTAAGGCCCCAATCTGATATCAGTAACAATATTAATGCAGCAATCAGAGCTGCAGTATAATATAGAATTTCAAAACCAGTTACTTGAGTCTTGAATGCTTCCTGCCTGACCTTTACCATCATCATCTGTTCAACTCACTTGATCTTGATTTTCATTATGAATTCAGAGTGTGAAAGAAGGCCTGACAATCCTTCTGACTTCCTGGGTTTTAAACAGGAGAAAAGTGGTCCAGTTTATAGCTAAATTCACTCTCAACTACCTAAACTTAAATTTAAGACAATCAGTTTCATTTATTTATTTAATATTGGTCAGTCTCCCAATGAGATATAAAGAGGAATGAGAGAAAAAGTTTTAATATTATCCTCATGTCCCAGTTAAAATTAAAAAGCTTAAGAAAATATTATATTGCCATAATCTGTAAGACATAAATCTGTTTTACTTAATGTGGACTGATTAAATGTATGTTTGAACTGAACAGATGTGATATTGTTTAATTCAGAGTAGTAGTAGTATTCTCAACGACCCAATGACCTCAGTTAGATCGATGACTTTGATATACAGCGTTAGTTACTTTCAAAATGTAATATATGACTAGTTACTGTCACTTGAAAGTAAAAAGTTACTTTACAATATTAGTGTCTGCGTGGAGTTATACATTACTGATTAAACTACTTTTGCATTAAGTTTTTGCAAAACTAGTGCTGTTCATGACAGTTACATCATGGTTTGTAACAATAACGCTGTCACGAGCCTCGGCCTCATAACCTGGTCTGTATGGACACATTAGCTTATTTTATGACAGCTACTGACAAGGACTTAACTGACAAGCTGCATCAGACCAGATACTGCGTGTGGAGCGGACCAACCCGGACTCTTTAGTTATTGTCCTCGGCGACTTTAACAAAGGTAACCTCACCCACGAACTCCCTAAATACAGACAGTTTATTAAATGCCCGACCAGAGAGAAGAATATTCTGGATCACTGTTACACCACTGTCAGGGATGCTTATCACGCCGTCCCCCGTGCTGCACTCGGCCACTCTGACCACGTCATGGTCCACCTGATTCCTGCCTACAGGCAGAAACTAAAGCTCTGCAAACCTGTAGTGAGGACATCAAGGAAGTGGACCAGTGAGGCTGTGGAGGACCTACAGGCGTGTTTGGACTCTACTGACTGGAATGTGTTCAGGACTGCTACCAACAGTCTGGATGAGTACACGGAGGCTGTGACGTCCTACATCAGCTTCTGTGAGGACTGCTGTGCTCCATCATGCACCAGGGTGAGTTACAACAATGACAAACCCTGGTTCACAGCCAAACTCAGACAGCTAAGGTTGGCAAAGGAAGAGGCCTTCAGGAGTGGGGACAAAGACAGATTCAAAGAGGTGAAGTACAAGTTTAGCAAGGCGGTGAAAGAGGCTAAACGACTGTACTCTGAGAAGCTCCAACACCACTTCTCAGCTAACGACTCTGCGTCTGTCTGGAAAGGGCTCAGGCAGATCACAACCTACAAGCCTAAAGCCCCCCACTCCATCAACGATCGATGCCTAGCCAACGACCTGAACGAGTTCTACTGTTGCTTTGAAAGAAAAAGGGACAGTCCAGCAACCATCCCCCACAACACCTCCCAACAGCTACAGCTCCAGTCACCTCCACCAATGCCCACTTTAAAGGACCCCCCACCCACCTCAGTGACGACTCTTTCCACTCATGAGAGGGACGTCAACAAACTCTTCAGGAGACAGAACCCCCGGAAAGCAGCTGGACCAGATTCTGTCTCTCCATCCGTCTTGAAGCACTGCGCTGATCAGCCGTCTCCAGTGTTCGCAGACATTTTTAACACCTCACTGGAGACATGTCACATGCCAGCCTGCTTCAAGTCTTCAACCATCATCCCAGTTCCCAAGAAGCCAAGGACCACAGGACTTAATGACTTCAGCACCTGGACTCCGTGAGAACCTACGCCAGGATCCTGTTTGTGGTATTCAGCTCTGCCTTTAACGCCATCATCCCAACTCTGCTTCAGGAGAACCTCTCCCAGCTGAGCGTGCCTGACTCCACCTGCAGGTGGATTACAGACTTCCTGCCTGACAGGAAACAGTGTGTGAAGCTGGGGAAACAGGTCTCCGACGCAAAAACCATCAGCACCGGATACCCTCAGGCTTGCGTTCTTTCTCCTCTGCTCTGGTCAGTCGTGCAGTTCACAGCCCCCTCAATGTCCTCGCCGTGTGACCCCTGCAGTACATCCCAGTCTGTAGTTGCAAAGCAATCTCTCAGAGCCTGCTCTGCCTCAGGAGACCACTTCCTGAATGAGCATGTGGTTGTGGGTAGCCTCCTCACTCTTGGTTTGTAGTGAGGCTGAAGCAGGAGACGTTAGACGTATTTTTTTGAAAACAAAACAGCAAAAGTAACACACTTTACGATTTAGCAAAGTTTTTTTCTGCTACTCTTTGGCTGCTAGCTTGACGAGTTTTCGTCGCACAGTGAAGAGGCAGACATCTTCGTGATCAGCAGACTCTCTGCTTTCATATGATACTGGGCTTGTGTGGTTTGCATGAAGTAGTGAAATGAGCAGATGCTCCAAATTGGACATATGCTGTTTTCATCTTTTTGTTACATGTGCATATAATTTATTGCTGTATGAATTATGTTTTGTTTGG
>JBBMOE010000499.1:0-11091 GCA_037975065.1 Chaetodon trifasciatus
AAATGGACACCTGGACTTGTTCCTCCGATTCCTCCTGGGTCTTTCCCTGCAGACCAATCAGACTCTCCTACGAGGCCTGCTGACACAGACAGGAACTGGCTCTGAAACCAATCAGGTAACAGTCGAGTACATCGAGAAGAAGATTGAGGAGACTCCCTCTGTAGAGAAAAGCATCAATCTGTTCCACTGTCTGAATGAACTGAATGATCGTTCTCTGGTGGATCAGATCCAACAGTCCTTGAGTTCAGGAAGACTCTCCACAGATGAACTGTCTCCTGGTCAGTGGTCAGCTCTGGTCTTCATCTTACTGTCATCAGAACAAGATCTGGATGTGTTTGACCTGAAGAAATTCTCTGCTTCAGAGGAGACTCTTCTGAAGCTGCTGCCAGTGGTCAAAGCCTCCAACAAAGCTCTGTAAGTACCGAGATAGTGACGTTTCTTCTTCAATAAATACTCTGATATCTAACTTACTGTTTGCTTTCTTCCTGTGTCTCTTCAGACTGAGTGACTGTAACCTCTCAGAGAGAAGCTGTGAAGCTCTGTCCTCAGTCCTCAGATCCCAGTCCTCCAGTCTGAGAGAGCTGGACCTGAGTCACAACAACCTGCAGGATTCAGGAGTGAAGCTGCTGTCTGCTGGACTGGAGAGTCCACACTGTGCACTGGAAGCTCTCAGGTCAGATCGAGTTACTGTTTGTACTGTCAGTTTTATGTTAGTTCCATCGAATTTTGAGATCCATTTAATTTTAACATTTTCTCTCATGTCAAAATTTTAATTTCCCAGCGCGTTTTGTTCATTTGCAGATGTCCTACTGGGACTGAGAACTTAATATATTTTTGGTAACAAATAAGGCTTCTTAATATTTTGAGCTTATTATCAGAAATAATTTCACAACACGCTTTTGTGTTCCAGCTTTTCTGTGCAGTAAATGTTTAAAAACAAAAAACTCAAGTTTGTGGATGTGTCACAAAGTTTTGTAGCTGTTGAAATATTTTGTGTATCTGTAAAGTGGCAGCTGTGGCTCAGGAGGGAGAGCGGTAGTCCCCCAATTGGGAAGTCGGTGGTTCAATCCCAGTTCACATGCCGAAGTATCCTGGGACAAGATACTGAATCCCAAAAACTGCCCCCAATGCTATCAGTCTGTGAATTCATATGTACATCGCTTTGGATAGAAGGTGCTGCAAATGCCAAAGTCTGAGTTTGTGCAGGAATAATTTGAAACGTGAGGATTCACAAAGTGCAGTGTGGGTGATTAAATCTGATGAATTTAATATTCATGATAAGTGATTCTGAAAGACTGAGTCAGCAGTTTGAGTCAAGTATAGTATGTATATGTACAAATGCATATATAGGTGTTTTTTCTTGTGTCTATCTTGTATACTTCTATTTTTTTATTTTGACCTTTTTATGCCACTTGCTGGCTGGAACGACTAAATTTCCCCGGTGTGGGATCATTCGAGTATCTTCAAGTGCAGATTCCTGTAAAAAGAGATGTTTGGTTCATCAACACTGTCGCTGCAAATAAGACGAGAGAGACATGCTGACAGAAAACTACGAGCCGATGATAAATACCAATAGACTCATCAGCTGTTCTATTAGCTGCAGTACCAGCAGTGTCAAATGAAACTGACAGTAAATCAGGACCAAACATAAAACCAGAATCCAAAGTGGTCTCTAGTTTCTGTACCTTCATCATTCTTTTAGTGTGTTGAAGATCTGCTGTGTCAGATTTAAAGTGTTAATATGACCTGAAGCAAACACGGAAAAAATGATTGATTAGCAGCTAAATGCAAGAAGGTTCCTGTGGCTGAAAACAACATGAAGCACAGGGCAGAGTGGGGCACCAAAGGCCTTCGGGAAAATTCTGACGCACCGGCCCACCCCCACCCAAACACCTCCCATATATCAACAATGCAAACAAAATTTCTCTCATTTTACCTTACTAAATCTTTTTATTTTTATTTTTATTTTTTTTTTAAATCTGGATAAAGACCGAGATTATTTCATGTTTCTTTAAGTGAAATTTCTCCATTTGTTCTAACACCAGCCAAGTCTACGCATTTGGGAAGGATTTAACGGAAGTATGAAATATGACCACTAGGTGGCACTAGGCAAATGCACATTATTGACAATAAAGTGTACGTGAACGCTTTTATGGGTTTTCTATAAATAAACAGACATTGAAATATGACATCAAAATAAAATGATAAAACTATATTGTATGACAGACCTTGATCAAAAACATACAATATAAAAGCTGACATACATATTGTACATTCATCATTTCCAGCATTGAATATTAACATGTGACTTTGTTTGAATCAAAGTAATAGAATTGTATACATGTGGAGAAAGGAACTATGGATAGTGCTAATGCAATATATCAAAAACAGTCAATTTACAATACTTAAGTTTAAAAAAGGAAGTATAATAGCACAGGTAATTAAATAACAGGAAAACCAGGCACTTTGAATAGGTTTGTAGAGTACTATTAAAGTATGTACATATAGACAGTTCCAAAGAGTTTGACAAACCATTAGCCAGGAATTTTGAATAGCCTATAGGTTTATAGTGAACTGTAGACATCTGATTATATACAGAGATATGTGTCCTTTACCTGAGTGGCCCAGAACTAGTCATTGCCATACACATTTGACTAACTTGTGCTAATTCGTGCCTACTAGCAATAGCTAACTGCTTTTCTGTCAATTTACCTGCATCACTCATTGATGGCTGATTTCGGAATAAATCTGTAATTTTCGAGCACTCCTCCGGCATCCACTTCTTTTTCATTCTGGCCTTTTCGGCCCCTCCTTTCTCCTTTCTCTTTCTGCCGTCCATCATGTGTAAAACAGCAACCACGCAATTCCTAATAGACTGTCAAAACTCTGCTGCTACTTTGCCTTGGCCTTGAAGTTGCTCGCGTCGCTTTCTCTGTGTCTGACGTATGTCATTATCACATATGTAGGGTCATGCCAATAGACAAGGGGCCACTCATTCACCCCCCTACATTTCTGTAAATAGACTTGACCTGTGATCGGTTCATTGCATAAACGCAGAGTGAGGCTAACGCATTTCCCATTTGTGTTTCTGGATGTCTGTTTATTCGTGATTCAGTGATGATCTATTGTCACATCTACAACATGTTTATGATGGAACAGCAAAGATTTGAACACATGCTGAGAAGAGACTCAACATTTTAAAATAAATGTTCATTTTCTTCTTGTTCTTCAGACTGAGTGGCTGTAACCTCTCAGAGAGAAGCTGTGAAGCTCTGTCCTCAGTCCTCAGATCCCAGTCCTCCAGTCTGAGAGAGCTGGAACTGAGTAACAACAACCTGCAGGATTCAGGAGTGAAGCTGCTGTCTGCTGGACTGGAGAGTCCCCACTGTGCACTGGAAGCTCTCAGGTCAGATCAAGTTACTGTTTGTGTTGACAGATTTAAGTTAGTTCTGTACATTCTGAGATTCATTTAGTTTAAACAGTCTCTGTCATGTCAGGATTTGAATCTTTCAGTCTATTTTCTTTATTTTCAGATCTCTGACTGAGATTGATGATTTTGAGTTTGTCAAATGATGATCAGAAATAATTTCCCAGCCTGCAGTTGTAGATCATCTTTTCTGTGCATGTCAGAAAAATGTGTGCATGTCTGAATGTGTACATTAAAAAAAATCCCTCAAATTCAAGTTTGCAGATGTGTCATAAAGTTTTGTCGCTGTAGAAAAATTTTGCTTATCCGTAATAAAAATCTGTCCAGGAATATTTTCTACAGTGCAAAGTGCAGCAAGGGTCATTAAATCTGATGAATTTACTATTGATCAGAGTGCTGAGTCATGGGAAACATGAATTGTGAAGGAGTCAGCAGTTTGAGTCAAGCACAGAGGCTGTCTCATGTGAAGCTCAGTGGGATGAAGGACAAAACAAATTGGACCAAGCCAGGCTTCCTTTGTGTGAGCTGCCTCAACTAAACATGAACTCCAGGCAGAGATAACAGGCATCACAACGGTGGTTATCAGTTTCCTTTGTTAACTCAGGTGACCTTCATCAGGCTCTGTGCACGTTCCCATAAAAAGAGACGTTTGCTTCATCATTTGACTCTTTGTCACCACAGAAAGGACCAATTATGTCCCCCCTCCTTCACTCCAGAGGAACAGGTTGTTATAATGGAGAGCTTTGGACAATGTAAAAAATAAAAGAGGAAAATCAAGACTGTTGCTGCACATAAGATGAGAGAGGAATGCTGGCAGAAAACTGCTGATCCTTTCAATCATTCACTTCATATATTTGTTTCAGTCCTCAGTCACTCTCAGAGCCTCCTGTTTATTTCTAACTGCACATTCAAGAGTCTGAAACTTTAAACTTCATCCAGCAGGTTTAAACATGAGACTCAGGAAGTGGATTCTGACATTGTCCCCTCATGAAGGACAAATGACTGTGTTGCTGTAGACATGAAGACAATGAATGAACATCTACAACATGTTTATGATGGAACAGCAAAGATTTGAACACATGCTGAGAAGAGACTCAACATTTTAAAATAAATGTTCTTTTTCTTCTTGTTCTTCAGACTGAGTGGCTGTAACCTCTCAGAGAGAAGCTGTGGAGCTCTGTCCTCAGTCCTCAGATCCCAGTCCTCCAGTCTGAGAGAGCTGGACCTGAGTAACAACAACCTGCAGGATTCAGGAGTGAAGCTGCTGTCTGCTGGACTGGAGAGTCCACACTGTGCACTGGAAACTCTCAGGTCAGATCAAGTTACTGTTTGTTGTAAAAGCGTTGATGTCTTTCTTTAACCTACGAAGTCCACACATTTGACACATACATACATATATTGGCAGATTTTTCTCTCAATGTACCTTTTACTAATGAAGTCTGGTTGAGATGGAAATCCCCGTTTATGTTTTGTTGTCATGTGATTAGTGGACGTCACTTTATTCCTGATTCAGTCATGATTAATTACCACAAAGGTGTCGCTGAGGACCTCAGGAAGTGAAGTGTCGAGTGTGAAGTTGTTGACCTGAAACACAGAAACTGTTTAGAAATATTATGTATTGTAAATCTTCCCACATCATGCTACTCAGCCTATCAGATCTCTGCATTGTGAGAGCAATGATTTGACGGACACAGCAGGACCCTCAGATGATCTTCCATGTGTGTTGTTGTGTGTGTTTTCAGGCTGTCAGGCTGTCTGATCACAGAGGAAGGCTGTGCTTCTCTTGCCTCATCTCTGAGATCCAACCCCTCCCATTTGAGAGAGCTGGACCTGAGCTACAATCATCCAGGAGACTCAGGAGTGAAGCTGCTGTCTGCTGGACTGGAGGATCCTCACTGCAGACTGGACACTCTCAGGTATGAAGAGGCTGCTGCAGCCACAGTCAGTCAGTGTGAAAGAGGAGGAAGAGCTGGAAACATGTTGTCTGTCTTTTTGGTTGATGGTGGACGTGAGTAAGACATGAACAATCACACGTGTAGGAAACCTTTGTCCTTTGATCACAACATAAACACTGGTTGAACATGAGAAGGACGTATTTGTGTTGGAGGTCTCAAGGAGAACATCTCCAGGAACAAACATGATAATGACCTGTTGGTCATAATTGATGCAGTTTGGACAGATCTCTGCATGGTAAAAGAACTGTCTGTCAGTTTGACAAATGTCCTTTTGGTCCTCAAAGACATGAAAACAAGCTTCCAATAACTCCAAAGCAGTTATATTTAGTTGAAACTGCTGGAACCTGACAACCACAGGACAGAGCAGGACTTTTGAGATGCTTCATTCAAGTGTTTTTCTCAAAATGTTGGACTGTTCCTTCATCAGTGGAGAACAATTGGACTGAACATGGTCTTCACAGCAAACATGGCTTGTAAATATTTCCATGTGCAGACATCAAGTGGCTCTTCTTGTTCTGGTGAACTTCAGGAAGTTTGATATGAAAAGATCTCCACACAACAGAGTCATGATGACTTGTCTCAGATATTGAATTTATTGACAGTATTCACACTTGTAATGAACACATGAAGCATGGTCACATATGGGACATGACGAGGACAACCGTGTCCAATAATAAATGATTAAAGCTCTGTTGGTTTGTTTAGTGAAGACAAAGTCAGACTGATTATTAATCATCACAGGTGTGAGAGCAAGAGAGCGATCAATGAGTGAAGCAGCTTAGAATAGAAGTCAGCAACAGATTGAAATGAGGAAATGAGCTGATGAAGGCAGATTTAATGATGAGAGAGAATCAGTGTCGCTGTCAGTGTCTGAGCAGAGCTGAAGAGGTTTAGGGGCAGCAGGGAGAAGCAGGCCGGATCAACATGTTGTGTTTGTGTGTATGAGAGTACTGTAACGTCCATGTTTGCATGCTGAAAGAGGAGGTGCTGCTCTGACCCCCCCTCCTCCTTTCAGGGTGGAGCCTGCTGGAGTCCGATGGTTGAGACCAGGTCTGAGGAAGTGTAAGCATGTCTTTAATTTGACTGATGACAACGAAGCAGAGCACATTCAGCCATCTTCAAACTGTGACATCACTCATTCACATCTCTGATGTCATCATCAAACTGTCCATCAATCAACAGATGATCGATCAATAACTGCAGCTGTTTTCTTCTTCTTCTCTCCATCAGATTCCTGTGAACTCAAACTGAACACAAACACAATGAACAGAAAGA
Source organism: Chaetodon trifasciatus (assembly GCA_037975065.1). Lineage (NCBI taxonomy): Eukaryota > Metazoa > Chordata > Actinopteri > Chaetodontiformes > Chaetodontidae > Chaetodon > Chaetodon trifasciatus. The sequence continues at coordinate 6,658 of JBBMOE010000499.1, forward strand.
TCAAACTGTCTGATAACAACAGGACGATGACACATGTGAGAGAGGATCAGTCATATCCTGACCATCCAGACAGGTTTGACCAGTGGCCTCAGCTGCTGTGTGGAACTGGTCTGACTGGTCGCTGTTACTGGGAGGTCGAGTGGAGAGGAAACGTTTATGTATCAGTGAGTTACAGAAGAATCAGAAGGAAAGGAGACAGTACAGAGTGTTTGTTTGGACGGAATGATCAGTCCTGGAGTCTGTTCTGCTCTGATCATGGTCGTTGCTATGTCTGTCACAATAAGAGAACAATGTCCATCACCTCTTCCTCCTCTGTCTCTCACAGGGTAGGAGTGTATGTGGACTGTCCTGCTGGCACTCTGTCCTTCTACAGAGTCTCCTCTGACTCACTGATCCACCTCCACACCTTCAACTCCACATTCACTGAACCTCTTTATCCTGGCTTTGGGTTTGGGTTCTGGTTCAAGTCTGGTTCCTCAGTGTCTCTGTGTCCTCTGTAGGAGGGACAGTGTCCTCCTGTTAGAGAAACACTGCTGAACCAGTCTAGCTCTGCTCCACTTCTGTATGGGGTTCCACAGGGGTCGATTTTTGGGCCCCTGCTTTTGTTTCTATATATACTGCCTCTGGGCTTCATCCTGAGAAAGCATGACATCTCTTTTCATTGTTATGCTGACGACAGTCAGATGTGCCGCTGAAAAAGAAAAATGCCTTCTCCCTCACACCACTTTTGTCATGTCTTGAAGACACCAAAGCCTGGATGGTCTTGAACTTTTTAAATTTCAATGAGAAAAAAATGGAAGTGATTGTGTTTGGCCCCAGTGGCCCTTGTAAACCACCTCCTGTTGACTTGGGCCCTTTGGCAGGCTATGTAAAGCCAACAGTCTCAAACTTGGGTTTTAAGATGGACAGTGATTTTAAATTGGATCGGTAAATTAGTGCTGTAGTGAAGTCCAGCTTTTTCCAGATTAGGCAGCTGGCAAAGGTGAAACCTTTCCCTGTACAACATCACTTTGAAACAGTAATCCATGCCTTTATTACATCTCGGCTGGATTACTGTAATGCACTTTATTTTGGAGTCAGCCAGTCCTCCCTCGCACGCCTCCAGCTGGTGCAAAACGCAGCTGCTCGCCTCTTAACTGGAGTGCGTAAGAGGGAGCACATAACTCCCATCCTGGCCACCTTCCACTGGCTGCCTGTGCACTTTAGGGTCCATTTCAAGATTCTTTTATTTGTTTTTAAATCCTTAAATGGTCTCGCCCCGCCTTACCTCTCTGAGCTCCTTCACCTCTACGCTCCTGCTCGGTGCCTCAGGTCAGCTGATCTGCTGTACCTGGAGGTACCAAGATCTAAACGGAAGCTCAGAGGGGACAGAGCTTTCTCTGTGGCGGCTCCAAAATTGTGGAACAAGCTACCATCAAACATTAGACAAGCCCCGTTACTGTCCATTTTTAAAACTTGTCTTATAACCCACTTTTATTCCTTGGCTTTCAACCCCACATGAGACTCCGCTCTTGTTTTAGTGTCTTATGGTTTACTTTTACTTATTGTTTTATCGTTTTTAATTGTTTTTAAAAACAATAAAACAATTATTTTAGTGTTTAGTCCTGTTTTATTTTATTTTATTTTATTTTTTTATTTTATTTATTTTATTCTTTTTATATTGTTTTGTCTATATATGTACAGCACTTTGTTTCAACTGTGGTTGTTTTTAAAGTGCTATATAAATAAAGTTGAAGTTGAAGTTGAACAGATCAGTTGAGTCTGTGCAGGATCTCAGTCACATCACTCTTTCAGGTTATTGGAACAAATTGATCAATGAACTTTGTTGAAAATGATTGAAAAGATTCCTCATTTACTTTGTAAACTTCTTCCACTTCCTGTCCTTTAAAGATGGAAGCTGTGATCATTAAAGTGTGGAAATGCTGTTGACTTGAACCTTCAGCTGTGTGTTGATTTCAGTTCTGGATCTTCTTCCAGTCAAAGCTGAATGTCGCTGTGAGTGTTTTATGGTCTTTCTTCAGGTCAGGACTGCTGACCAGACTCAGCTGAAAGATACGGAGAAACGTTTCTGGATGCTGTTGTCCATAAAGAAATGTTTTTTCCTTTTTGGTAGGTAGTTTTTTGTAGAAGAACTCAGTGGGTCTTGACAGAGCCATGACTGGAACCACATGCGACACCTTTGGGATGAACTGGAGCACTGACTGTGAGCCAGACCTGATTACCGACATCAGTGTTGGACCTCAGTGATGCTCTGGTGTCTGATTGGAATCAAACAGCAGCTTCCTTATCTGCTGCAAAGGCTGAGCGCAGAAGACTGGAGGTTGATGTGGCAGCACAGTCATGAACACGGTGTCACAATCACGTTAATCACACACTGAGTGAAAGTTCAGTCATCCACATTCTTTTGGCCACAGTGTGACAAACAGCCAAAGCACAGACTGAGATGAAGCTGCTCTCTTTAGTTCAGTGAAGGTGTTTTGTCCTGTCAGGTTTTGAGACACCGACACCTTCATGAAACTGTGCAGATTGTCCAGTTCTTCCAGTCCAGCAGGGGGCAGCATCATCCCACTGATGAAGAGGAAGGAGTCCACGTGACCATGAGGAATAAAAGTGAGTCAGATTAATGGAAACACCACAGAGTCCAGATTTCACACTGAAGACACGACAAACTGTGAACGTTGAGAGGAAACACACCAACAAACGCTGCTTTTCCTGCAAAATCTCTGCTGAATGTTCAAAAACTTCCTCTAAAATTCAACCTTCTCTCAATGTTTTCCACAAAATATTTCACATTTTCACCATTTTACTGCAGCGTCACACTGACTGAGTTTTTGTGTGGTTCTGTGTGTATTTTGTGTGTTGTTGTGTATTGTGGTGTGAATCTGTCCTCCAAACATTTAAAATATGTCCCTTTTTCTTCTTAAATTATGACTTTTTGTATGTTTTATCTTCTAAACTGTGTGATTTTATTGTCAAATGTTGTGTTTCTTCCTCTGTGTTTTAAAGACCAGAGTGTTGGTGTGTGTCAGTGTGTGTTGTGTTTTTTGTGCATCAGTGTGTCGTTGTTGCTGTTGTCATGAGGACGTTCATCATGTGATCAGCTGATTCTCTCACTTTAACCTCAGTCAGACGTTCCATCGTCACTTTCAGCCTCCTGAACACACAAACACACGGTGAGTCTCTTCCTCTTTAATCACATTCATGAAATCAGACGAACTTTTGTTCCGTTTCATTCAAACTTTACTGTAAACTGATTTCATTCAGTCACAGCTGAAATCACCGAGTCATTTGTTGGTGCTGAATTATTGAACCAAGCTACATTAAATCATCAAGTTGGTCCATTCGGTCTTTATTTAAAGTTTCTGTTCAATAGTTTGATCTGAAAAATGTCAAATTTCATCTTAAAACTGCAAAACTTTAGTCAAAAATTCAGTCGATCAATCAACTTAACCTTTATTAACTTCATACAAATATTCCAAAGAAGACACGATGTTCATACAAACGGGCTGTTTCTGCTGCTGTTTGATGTCTGAATGTTGAATTCAGACAAAAGGTCTTAATATTTTATTTTGAAGGCTTGAATCAGCTGGTTTGTTTTGAAGTTTAGTCAGATGTTAAACATGAAGTGGAAACCAAAACATGTGAAAGGTGTGAAAGTGGAGAAGCATTTCCCAGACAAAGAGCTGCGGGCGTATACATGAAGGTTTGGAAACCTTTATTTTGAAAATCAGAGAACCAACGGTACCGGGAGCAGCGCTACTTCCTGCGGCTAACATGCTAATTTCTTTCGTTCCGTATCACGTTGTTCTCATCAGATTCAGTCGCAGTGACCCAGCAGAGTCTGTATGTGTGGATAAACGTGTTGAAGTGCACTTTTTGTGAGCTTCCGGGACGATTCACCGCAGACTCATCTCCTGTTAGCCAGCAGTGTTACCGGAAGTTAGCCTAGCCTGCTAGCAGGAAGTAGACGGAGCCCGGCCTCACGGTGGGAGTAGCTTCGATAGAGACTGAAGTGAGCAGACCTTTTTAACGGAGTGTGTCTGGAGGAAAAGTTGCTGTGAATCAGTAAAAATGTCTAAAATTCAAACGCTGAGAGCTTTTATCAAGCAGCGACTAACTGCTGCTACTGAAGAGAAATTTGAGCTGTTTGAAAGAACGATAGCAGAGTACGAGGAGGAACTTTGTCGACAACGAAAACTACTGGACGCTGCTTTCAAGCCTGAAGTCCGGTTACACAGAGCAGGTTTGACTCTTTGCTGCTTATTCTCACTGCAAACTGCTGCAAAGCAGCAGAACTTGAGTTATTTGAGCGTAAAATGAGCTGAAGATGTGAGACTGTGCTCTTTCTAAAGGCTCCTTTCTTGTCCATTGTCTGAAGAAAAATGAGCGTCTGCGTTGAGGCTGCAGTCGTTTTCCAGATTGTATGTTGTGGTC
>JBBMOE010000500.1:0-11089 GCA_037975065.1 Chaetodon trifasciatus
TGTGTGTGTGTGTGTGTGTGTGTGTGTGTGTGTGTGTGTGTGTGTGTTTCAGCATTTCAGCACTAATGGAGATATTACACACAGTTTGACGTGATAAACATGGTAAATAGCCTCAATTTGAAGACATATAGCCAAAGTATAAGTAAAGAAACCCTAAATATGAATACAGATGGCCAAAATGTAGACTTCATGAACATTCATTCATTCTATACCCCCGATTATCCCTTTCGGGGTTGGGGGGGGGGCTGGAGCCTATCCCAGCTGTCGGCAGGCGAGAGGCAGGTACACTCTGAGCCAGTCGCCAGCCGACTGCAGGGCAACACACACACAAGCATTCACTCTCACATTCACACCTAGGGACAATTTAGAGTCACCAGTTAACCTAATGAGCATGTTTTTGGTCTGTGGGAGGAAGCCGGAGTGCCTGGAGAGAACCCACGCAAGCACGGGAAGCAAGCTTTGCACAGAAAGGCCCCGTCCGACCCAGGGATTGAACCGGTGCCCTTCTTGCTGTGAGGCACGCGCACTACCTGCTGCGCCACCGTGCCGCCCCTTCATGAACACAAATACCAAGATATATCATGAGAGAAAACATGAAAATATTCAGTTTCTGTGGTGTTGCTCTGTTTTTTATTGAACTTTGAGTAAGGCTTCATGTTTTGGTCCCATTGTGTTTTCAAACTAATACGTCTCAGATTCAGTCATCTGCAGGCAGAAAAACGTCACTGAGTTCAGACTTCTATTAGTCAAAACCAGCAGGCATTAAACAAAGAGAGGAGGTCTGGTTCTTTATCGCCTTGAGACAGGATGAGTCCGATTCCTCCGTCAATGAGCACTTGTTCAGTCAGAGGTGGAGACGTCGCTCAGACGTCTGAGAGGACAGCAGAAACGTCCAACAGGCAGCAAGTGGAAGGGCTTTATGAACTGAGGCTGAATCACTGGTGAGTTACAGCAGAAATTTATTTTCAGACATCGGCAGGCTTCAAAATCACTTTCACACCTCAGACTAAGGGGACTGAACACAGGTAAGAACCAATAACTGTAATACTTCATCTGATGTTGTTTCCACTGAATGACCCTGAAATTTATTTGAATTCCAACCAACAAATTACAGACACGTTTCCCAACATTTAGTCAGTTTGTTATTTAGGATCTCCACTAAAACTTCAAGGAAAAGTCTGATTAAAGACTGACTTCACTCTCACGTCTGTGCGGTCACTATGAAGCTGCAGTCAGGCTAGCTGTTTCCTGTCTTAATGCTAAGCTAAGCTAACTGGCTGTAGCTTCACAGACGCAAGAGCAGAGTCAGTCTTTTAATTTGAATGTAAACTAACAGTAACACTAGGGACTGACAGGACGGACAGTCTGCTGCGGGCTTCTACATCTCTGTCTCGATGGACGGGTTCGGCCTCCGGTCCGTCGCCTCCCCGTCTCGATCTCCCTCCAGCTCTGAGCTCTCCGGAGGAGCAGGAGGCCCAGGGGCGCCGCTGCCTGTCACGGGGAGGCTCCATGATGTCGTCTGGGTCATGTGACTGTCACGGGTGAGAAGAAAATATCTCATATTTTGATGAAAGCCATGTTTATATAATATCAGAAAAATGATTTGTATTATGTTGTTGTACGGGAGACACATGCACAGTACAAATACACACATACTGTACAATCCCATACATCTATGGTAGCTTCACTTTAAACTTAAATCACCTTGGAGACGTCCGTCCAACCTGCTGGACAGTGGTTGCTGCTCTGCTGTGTGGATTTTTCTGTTGTGTGCTCTGTTTTCTTTGCTTATGTAAAATGCAATTTGTTTTTTAATTTGTTTGTTTGAATGACTCCTCGGGTTCATTTACGTGTAATTATCATATTCAGCCTCAGAAATGCCGCATCCTCTTTGTGCATGAGTCACTTGGTTGTCTGTAATTTAATTAACTGCAAACTTGTTCAGGAATTTGCACCACAGATATCAACCAAGCTGCATCGTGACGTACTGTTTTCGCTCGTCTTGTGGAGAGGAAGGGTCTAATGACATATTTAAGGTTTAATGTTTTCACCTCTGATCACCTCTGAAAGGTTCATCTGAACATGTCTGATTCCTCTTACTTGATGTAGTATTTCACTCCGTCTGCGGTGTAGGCCTCCTCCCAGCCGTAAGGAAGGCCTGCAGAGGGAAAACAACAAGTCGTCAAAGCAGTCAGTGGATTTCTGGTCCTTCCATCTGGATCCAGCCTGGATCCTCTGTGCATAGCTTCAGGTTTCTATGCCTCTCCTGGTTTGAGACGTTCAGACATAATCAGGCCAGCAGATCACCGAACACCCCTCACAAATATCGAGTTTCCATCCAGCCTGTTTTCCCTGAGAAGCTCCAGTATTCCCCACGCCACCGCCCGCCAGCCCGCCAGTAGTTTTACTGTAGTTTTCCACTGTATCTCACTCATCTCTCCACTTACTGTACGAGCTGCAGGATGAAAAGTCTCTTAACCCCATTTCAGAAAATAAAAGGGGGCAAAGTTTCAAATGCTGCCCTGCAGACCTCAGCTGGTAAACTGACACCAAACAATTCACATGTTCAGAGAAAAGATGAATGCTGTATCAGTGTTCGGGGGCCCTGTCATGGGTTTGACATGATACATGACAAATGTATGCTGGACCCAACGGACGTGCGGTGCTCAGAGACACTGTGGACAGAGCTGCTGATGGTGGGACTGATGAAAAATGTCCACTGCAGCTGGAACATGTTGTTCATCACGACACGGAGGCGGTCACACTCAAACATCAGAGTGATGCTTTGAGCTCACGCTAACAACACCAAGCTAACGTGCTCGTATTGTCAGTGCTGTGATGATGTTCAGCAGGTACAATGTTCATCATGTTAGTTTAGCATGTTAGCATTCCACGTGTTGGCAGGTGTGTTTTTGAACTCTGGGCACAGCCAGGCTAGCTGTTTCCTAAAGCTTCCAGTCTTTATGCTAAGCTAAGCTAACTGCATCCTGACCCCAGCTGAATACAGTGAACACAGAGACATAAGACCGCCATCCGTGCGCTGTCCACAGGAAGTCAGGCACTCCGTGTGCTCGGCTTATCGCAACAATCTTCATGTATGTACACGGAGTCGACTGTGGTTCACAAAGACACCTGATCTGAGGCAGGAAGCTGCTTTGTGTCGCTGTGAATACAAACTGAAGCTCTGTGGTTCGTTTGACAGACCAGGTTTCACCCTGTCAGTCCACTGTTGACAGGAGGGACAAGAGGGACCAGAGGCAGGTGTCAGGTGGTAAAGACACGTCTGTCAAAGAGGACGACGGCTTGAACCGTCGAGTAATGACCAGATCGCTCACAGGACTGTCAGTGTTCCTGGAAAACCTGAAAGTCAATCCATGACATTTAGCTCAGGTAGACTGAAGCTGATCGAGCGATTAAAGACAGAAAGAAGGTGGACAGAGACATAAGAGCAACAACAACCAAACAGGCTGCAGAAGTATTTTTAAAGACTGAACGTCGTCTGAGCGTCACTACGAATCAAGCCGAGCCTGAGCGAACCGTTGAGCTCAAAGAGCGCACTCATTCACACTGTTACTGACTCTCCTCCTTTAAGAGCTGCTGGATGCTGCTTTAAACGTCTTCTTTTGAAGAATTAAAGACAAAAGTTTGGTAAGAATTCATAAAATTTAACACAAAAAACAAACATGAATTAAACTGAACATTATTTTATTACCAGAATTTTTGCTTTGGATTTGACTGATGATGCATGTCTTTACACAGAGCTGCTGAAGTTATTTTTAATCTGAGTGGAAGTGTTTCATTGCCCACACACACACACACACACACACACACACACTCCATCCTTTCACCTTGGTTGCCTCTCCTGTTAAACCTGAGCACTGGTGCTGGAAACGTTTCATGCGATCTGCATAAGGACCACAAACACAGCGTGAGCTCAGGGTTCCTCAGCGAGACTAAAGCTGTCAGGGAGCTTCAGATGACTCACAATTATCCTAATATTCATATTAAAGGTGTTGATTTGTATTTTTCTTTTCATCAACAAATCCTACAGATAGATGAAAGCCAACAACCTGCTGGTCCGTCCCTCAGTCCTGTCTGACTTCCTGTCTGCGGCTCATTGGTTCCTGCTGAAGACGTAAATCTTTAAAAACACCTCATAAAGATAAAGTTTCACGTTTAAAGGCTTCATTAATTCCCTCAAACAGCTGCTCGCTGTAGTTTGGATCAGACAAACGGGAGGAGGACGAGCTGGGGACTATTTTCAGCGGTGGATGAATCTACATGTGGTGCTGCAGTGTTTGTGTGTGTGAGTCAGAATGAGGCTCACTGATGAGTTTTAATGGAGCTCAGAGGATCACACTGAACTGTTAGCGGTTAGCAGTTAGCAGTTAGCAGTTAGAGGTTAGCATCAGCGCTGGTTCAGTCTGAATGTGAGCTTTGATCTCAAGAAGAGAAACAGCTGAATTTGGAAACTTTTCTCAAACATGAAATACACCAAAACCTGCACTTCCAGAGACTCTGTCCTTCAGGACTCTGTCCTTCAGGACTCTGGCGTCGGTATATTCTTGGATGCAGATCTGTGTTTTAACAATCCTGACAGATACTGTAGGTCCAGCTCACTAATTTATGTTGTCATGGCAACAGAAACATGATGACGGCCACTCAGACAAAGAGGACGGCGTCTTCAGCTGCTGGTCTGCGTCCACACTGCGTGAGACAAACAGCTCAAAGCTGATTCACTGCGGAGCTTCGTTTCCATTGGTGGAAAACAGAATGCCAGACGACCAAACTGAGATGACTTTTCTTTTTTTAACGTTACTTCAGTTCTAATTTTAGTGCCAGCGTGGATTCACAACATGAACGATGTCCACAAACTCATTGGCTGATGAGGATCAGGTGATGTGACTGAAAGCTCCAGAGCAGCCGCTGAATGTCCACTGGCTTCACATGTGTAACGACCGATCGTTATCTTTGATCACCGTCTCATCTCCACGTCCAACAGGTCATTTCTGACTTTAATCACATGAAGCTGTGAAATCTCCAGTCGCCTACAGATCAGCCTGCTCACTGATCTGCTGTTGATGTCTGACTTCAGCAGATGGTGAATGGATGTTTCGTCATTCATCCTCCTTTCAGAGGCTTTAAAACTGGTTCTGATGGAACCACAGAACTGGTTCCTCACACACGTGATGATAAGAACATCCAGGTTCATGATCACCTGTTTGCAGGTGTGTCTACCAGCAGAGAACGGACAGAAACATGTCCAGGTTTCTCAAAACTAGGATTAGGTCTAATCCGGTTCTCTGAAACCAGGATGCTGGTGCAGGTAAACACACTCATCTGTTTGTCATAATGATATGTGGGAATGTTTTCCTGACATCGAGTCGACAGGTGAGTCGACAGGTGGGTTCTGTTCTGCAGTCTGAGGCGTCGATCAGTGGGACGACGCGTCCGTGTCAACGAGCTGACGAAGATGCAGGTCAAGTTTAGTTAAGCTCAGGTGTAAAAACTGATCAGGGTTCAGGTTAAAGAAGGTTAACAGACCGTCTTCGTCATGGTAACAAGGTCACGGAGTGATCATGGCGAACTGCCATTGGCTGATGGTCGTTAACAGGAAACAAACAGCGGTCTCCTGTCCCGTCCTTAAGGTGGAATTTGAATTTAACAGCTGATTTTTGTTAGTGAGGCTTTCACTGTGTCACGTTAACGAGCCTCAGGTTGAAACACGTCAGTGGTCTTTGACTCACAGGCAGTGTGCTGTTGCATAAGCCCGCCATTGGCTGCTATCTGCTATCTCTAACTGCTAACCTGGTTGCTAATGTAAACAAGCTAGCTGCTGTTATTGTTTCTTTTGTGGGGATTTGGTTGTGTTAACTGCAAATCTTCCACCTGAACGACCTCCCAACACGACTTTGGAGGAAAACCGTCTCTGCATCCTGAGGTCAGCGCCGCCAAAACCGTTCTGATTGGTTGAAAGAAATAATGTTCCCCCACAGCAGAACGATAATGGTTAATGGAGGTCTGACTGCGCGAGACCCTTAACATGCTGTCCAGCAAGCGTACTTGAATGGAAGCCATGGGAGGGACACGGTTGTCATGGTAATGTGTCCAAGTCCCTGCTTGCAAACATCGAATGAATGAAGGTGATGAAAGGTTTGAAAGTGCTCAGCAGTCATGCAGTCTGTTAGAGTGTGTGTGTGTGTGTGTGTGTGTGTGTGTGTGTGTGTGTGTGTGTATGTGTGTGTAGCTGTGAATGGAGGAGACAAAGGTTCCTGCAGTCATAAGCTTTACGGTTTAGAAGCAGAACACGTCTCCAGGCAACGAGGGCTGTGATGAAGACGAGCTACAGGTGATTGTAACACACACACACACACACACACACACACACACACACACACACACACACACACACACCGTGAGGCAGATCAGGCTGACCTACTTTCTCTGAGCTTGTGCCTCGATCTCCGTCTCTTCTATCAGGACAGAGCGAATGATGGAGGACGTCTGTGATCCTGAACCGCGGCTGTTAATTATGTAACGGCGCCCACGTCCTCCCACCGACGCTCTGATGGAGGGAAATTAGGTGAGTGTGTCAAAAACCCACATCCTGCCTGCTGAATACAAACTGTTGGACAACCTTCAGCGTCATTTCGAGCACAGATCTGAGATTTTTTCTGGCACACGCAGCAGCTGAGATTTTAAGCTTCCTGTTTGTCAGGAAAGCTGCAGATCACAGTCGCTCCTGTTCATTCTTCAGTTCTTCTCGATCTCCAGCTTTCATGGCACACAACAGAAGCTATAATCAGCCGTCCCGCTCTAAATGTCAACAGTAGTCTTTTCTGAAGCTTCAGCGTGATGTCTTCATCACCTTCTTATAATCAGGAACGCCTCACTGAGAAGCAAACTCCTGAATACACCTCAAACGTCACACCGGCTGATTTCAACACTGGGTCCGTGAACAAGTCTGGTCTCACCTCTGCAGGTGACGTAGCCACGACTCTCACGCTGTCCACGCTGTAATAATAACAGTCTTTGCTTCTCAGTCAAACCATGTCAGGAATACTTGAAGCTGTGACAGTCGTCTTATTTGTTTCTATTGATCACAGCCTGCTGATCGAATGGAATAATCAATAATCCAGATATTGGGGAGATTTTCCACAGGTTGAGCTTCAGATGGCTGCTGCTCTTCACAAAGAACAACTCGTGATCTGTAAATCGTTTGTTGCAGAATCTTTACTCAGAAAAAGATGAAGGACAAACAGCAAATAACTCCAAACATGAAAAAGCGTCTAATCGTCCAATCAGGTTGAACAGTCCTTTAATCCTGTTCCCATTTCCCATCATCCCTCCCAACCTCCTGCTTTTAGGTTTTTCCTTCTGTACTGTTTGAGGATGCTTCTACGCTTTGTTTTGCTGGCTAATGGCTAATGGCTAATGGCTAACACGGCACGGACACGAGCATCCAGCCCCTCAAACACAAAGATAACACTGATGAAATAACAGCGAAATGGACAGAAAGCGACAGGAAGTTATTGTCTAACTGTATGAACTCGCTCTGCGACAGAACGTTAGCTACGCTAAAGAACGTTAGCTACACTAAATGGCACCGCATGACACTGCGATCTTAAAGTTTCACACGGTTTCATTTTGTTTGTTAAATGAAGTTGTTCATTGATGCTAACAGACAGAGGCTGGGTAAACTTTACACAACTACACTGAAGTTTTGGAAGTTTTGTCCTTTGCTCACTTTCCCCTCGATCTGATTTGATCTGTTTTGGCACATCTCTATGATTTTAACGAATGCTAACACTTTAGCTTGAAATAGCTTGGCTGATAATCCTGTTTGACTGACTGAAAGGAAGAACTTAAAGATGCGTTAATTGACTTTTGGGTCACTTGACTGAACAAAGTGAAACCATTACATTTGAAAACTAACGGCTAACAAACTAAAGTCTGCCTTGCTTCTTTAAGCTAACTCGCCTCTTTAAGCTAACTTGCTTCTTTAGACAACTCAAGAAGCCGGAATGATTTGGCCAACCAGCAGCTTAAATCCCTGCTCAAACCAGAAACCTGGAACAGCAAATTATCGGATGTATTTTGTGATGTGGTGACAACCTGAATGAATAGTTGGTGAAACACTGTGGACAACAAGCTAACTGCTAACATGCCAGCCAGCCAGGAACATGCTGGGTCCCTCAGGTAGCTATTTAGCTAGTTAGCTTATTAGCTAGGTCACATATTGGACAATAGGCTCACACCGCTGCAGCAGCTTTCTCCATTCTGGACTCTCTGGGTTCAGGTCTCAGTTGCCTCAAAGGTCTGAACTGAATACAGTTCTGAACATCCAGTAACCTGAAGACAGTTTTGATCCCATTACTCTCATCACATAATTAATAAGGTGACCAATGGGAAAACCTTTTGCGTTCATGTCGTCCATCGCCTTTACAACCATCTCCTTCCAGTGTGTTAACCTGTAAAAATGTCCTGCAGGTGTTTTGCTTTTTGTTTTCAGACAAAACTGCAGTTTTCCATTAAAAAATGTACGTTTTAAGCAGATTATGAATTTGGACGTGTGCAGTGACTCCACATCATTCAGGTTAAAACACTGGAATAAACCTGCTGCTCAGTGCGTTCTGGTCAGAAATGTGCAGCTTGACAGAAACAAAACAGCGTTTCATGCAGAGTTTAGACAGGAGTCCATTGGAGCAGGCTATGAGGAGATGAGGAGCTGTCGGGGAGGAGCGTTCAGGTTCACGGGTGGCTGTCGGTTTCCTGCCGACGTCTCAGAGCTGTGCTGACTTTGTTCTCCGACAGTGGCGTCGTCTAGAAGGTCAGCACTGAAACGGGGAGGACAGTTGCTCACAGCAGCAGGCCGGCAGGATCGGTTTGGCTTCATCAGGTGAGAGCGGCATGCAGGGCGGCACAGAAACAGAGAGGAAGAGGAGGACATGCAGACCTGCGAGCAGAGGGCTGAGCTCACTTACAGTCGACCTCCAGGATGGCCCTGACGGTCCTCGTGAGCTCCTTCGCCTCCTGGGCGAGCGTGGACGAAGTCCAGGGACTCTTCTTGTAGCGAGGAGGGAGGGCTTGAGACGACGCTCCGACTTTAACGTCCCCAGAGCTACAAAGAGACAGAGGACAGGTCAGCGGTGAAATACAACGACAACTCCAAACAGCCACAGATGGAGCCATCATGGACGACCACACACAAACTAAAACTGGACAAAAACGTCAATAAACCAGAATCAGTCATCAGTAATCAAACTGTGTTCACTGACAGCAGTTTTCTGAAGTGTCTCTGAGTTCATGTGTTCATCTCCTTCATCCAGTCATGTGTTCACAAAGTGGTGAACCTCGCTCCATCCTCCATGAACGGCTGAGCCGCTCCAGGACGCCCCTTTCATACCCATGATCCTCTCACCTGTTACCAATGAGCCTGTTCACCTGTGGAATGATCAAACAGGTGTTTCTGGAGCGTTCCACAGTCTGTGAAACGTGTTGCTCATCAGATTCACAGTGAGCAGGTATTTACTGCTGCTGAACACCAAATCGAACCTTTTGCCTTTTCAGCTAAATGCTGCTGTGTTGAGCCGACGAGCTCGCAGGAACGCAGGAACAGATCAGTTCAACAACATGAACTGAGAGCTTTAAATACACGGATGAATAACAGCCTGATGAATAAGCTCACACCTGCAGGTGTTTGAAGGATGGAGGGAGCTGAAAACACTTGGTGAAGCTGCTGAAGTGACCCCGTAGCCATGGTTGCAGCTGTTGTTCACAGACCTGCGTTCGCTCCATCAGGAAACGCTGTGGCCCGTCCCAAACAAAGGCAGCATCAGCGCAGCCTTCACGCCATTTTCTACTTCATCATCCCTGTCTCCAAGCTTCCTGTCGTCTCTCAGCTCCTCGGCTTATTAAAGCTTCTGTCCTGATGGATGTTTGCTTTTCTCTGAACCTTTTTCTTTATTACAGAGTCAGGATGACTAACGGCTTTAATGAGAATAATATTCAGAGTTATCAAAAAGCTCATTAGCTGAGAGCGAACGGGCCGATCGGAGCCATTTATTATAAGAAAGGGGAACAATGTCTGACTGTCAATGAACCCAACGACTGGACAGCCTACATTTCCTGTTACGAGCGTCCTAGAAACAGGACAGGTGAATAAAAAGGAAAACACGAGCGGGGGGTCCCGCCGTTACGAAAGACAAGTCAAGGTGTCCCACTGACCTGGACTGAAATAAAAGGAAGCCAGGCAGGAGGTGCCAGAGCTGGCTGACTTAAAACATGACCGATTGACCTGATTTCCTGAATCGCACTTACACAAGTGGCCAGAGGCAGCTGACGCCAGGCCGCGCTGTGATTGGTTCACCGAGTGTAAGATCATAAATCAATACAGCAAGTTATGCGAGGGAAGAAAGACACCGGGGATGAGGACAGGATGAGAGGAGAGAGGATTAGGAAGACAGAAAAGACCCAAGGAATCAAGGAAGGAAGGAAAAACAGGAAAGGGTAAAGGAAAGGAGGGAGGACAGAAGCAATGAGGAGAAAAGGAGGAAGCTGAGATATAAAGAAAAAAAATGATGGGAATGAAAGAAGGAAGGGAAAATAAATAATGAAAGACAGGCAGAGGTGGAAGGAAGGGAAAAATAAAGGTGGAAGAAAGCAGAGGTGAAGGAAGCAAGGAGGAAGGAAGGATGCTACAGGAGGAAAGATGTAAGGAATGAAAGGTGGACAGAAGGAAAGAGGGAAATGGAAGGAAGCAGAAGAAGAAAAAAGATTTCAGGAATCAAGGAGGCAGGAAAAGGAAGCAAAGAAGGAGTGAAGGAAATAAAGAGAAGGAAGGATGTAAGGACAGCTGTGAATCTGCCTCCTTTCTTCTTCTTCTTCTTCTTCTTCTTCTTCTGTGGTGCTGTCATCTCAGTCTGACCTCACACTCTCACTGCAGGTCGAGACGTTTCGTAACACTGCTGCTCGCTGCGGGCGGCCATTAACAGGAGCTCAGCGCCGCACCTGGACTGAAGTGGGCCAAGCTGGACCACTGAGTGTGTGTGTGTGTGTGTGTGTGTGTGTGTGTGTGTGTGTGTGTGTG
>JBBMOE010000501.1:0-11072 GCA_037975065.1 Chaetodon trifasciatus
CTGCCTGCTCCTGCTGATCCTCACCTGGGTCATCTTTGCCACTGTATACATGCTTTATCGTGGCAAGTACATCCAAACACTTAATGCTCTGGCAGTACTCTCCAGCCTCTACTCCTTTCTGTTGTTTTATTTCCTCCCAAAATGTTACATCATGATTTTTCAACCCAACAAAAACACGCAGCAGTACTTCCAAGGTCTCATTCAGGATTATACCAAAACAATTAGCCAGTAGCTGCCTTCAGTAAATGTTTGTCTCTACAAATATAGGAACTGCCTAATAACTTTGCTTTTTAGAGCACATAATTAAAATAGTCTCTTTGTGTTTTTCTTTGTTCTTAACTGATGTTTTATGCATATATGCATTGTAGTTTTTTTTTTTTTTTTTTGTAATAATATCAATAAACAAACATGTCCTGTTGCTTAACATATATTTTTACTAAAGCTACTGAGTAGTAGCCTTTATGTTCAGTATATGGCTGATAACTTGAATCAGTAATGGGGAATGTTGCCGCCTGTGATTTTAACACACTCATTGTGATAGGAGAAGTCATGTTTGATCATATTGCTCAATTGTGCTCATTAAAGGAACAATTCGACATTTTGGGAAATATTTGTTCCCTTGTGAAGCGTTAGATCAATACCACTCTCATACTGTATGTATCTGTTAAATATGAAGCAGCTTGGCTTTTTAACACTAAAGTTGTTTTACAATAAACAAGATATAACATATTCATTAGCAAGCTTTCGAGGTGCTGGTTGGCACATTTTTTTTATTTTTGGACTGAGCAAGGCTAGCCATTTCCCTGCTAACTCACAGTAAGTGTAATGGTTTCCTTTTAAATACTTTAGCCAATTATTTAGGTAAATTAGCAAGAAATTACAGACACAGACCTCCTTGGCTTTGCCTGACAAGCACCAAGAGTCAACCATGCTGTTCACATAAAAATAAATCATCTGGAATATACAGTAAATCAGTGCAATACTGAATTACTCTTCGGGTAATGAACACTTCAAGCTCAGAAATGTTCTTACACAGGAGAAAGAGCTGATGTGATAGCATGTTTTTTGCACTTGAATGACTAAAATTGAGAGAATATGTGCTTGTATTATTGGCATGTGGATTAAAACATCCACAGTTGTAAGATTCAGTGTACACTATACATTGAATGGACACTTTCATATTATATTAGGTTATGTGTCATTCAACAGCCTCAGGACATTAAATGGTAGATCACATAAAGTTAACTCATTCATGAAGTCAATTCAATAAAAATATAAAGTGGAATGTGGGTTTGTTAATGGCAACACTTTACTTGATACTCTCTGCAAGCTAGATCTCTGCTAGAAAATAGTTGAAAATAGTTGTATAGCTTAAGTTTCCTCAAGTAACAATGAAGATTTATGTATTACCTGTGTTGTTACAGTTGTAAGCTTAAAATGAAAACCTGAAATTGGGGTGCATTGGTAAAGTGTAAAGGTGTAAAGGAATTTTTATCTTCCCTCTTGTGTTTGATGCATCAAGGCAATTTTCTTTAAGTTCACTGTGTTTCCACATGGAGTTGAAATTCATTTTAGAAAAAATGTTGTCAGAAGTGTGTTTGTAACAAATAAAGATTGATTTAATTTGATTTTAATTCTGATTTATTTGGCCTCGGTGCAGGGTCTTGGTTAAAGCTCATAGGTGATTCATCGTTTTGTTAACTTCACTGTGTCTCAATCTGTCTCACTAGATGACAGCCTATCCCTTCCCACCAAGCAGAATGGCAAGATCTGTCCTTCCGCCTGGTGGTTTCCTGAATTCAAATTCTGGTGAGAGTCCTGGCCATTTATTACCTTCAGCTGCCAAGTGATTGCATATTTTCCTATTTCAAATTGCCTTTGTGGTCCAATGTTCATTCAGGCGGGGATCATTTGTTAAGGGAGGTGGCCTTTTAGCATAAACCAAAGATACTGGGTTGAATTAATTTAATTTGTATGTATTTGCTTGTGACTCTATCCTGTGTGCTCTTACAAGCCCATCTGTATTTTGTAGACTGTTCTCATAGTATAACTTTCTTCAAATCTGGCAAAAACAAAACAAAACACAACAAAACAAAACAAAAAAACTAAACAATATTCTTTTTCGAATTTTGTTTGGTGTTTCACTTTGGGGCATCGACTCAGTGTCACCAACTACACCAGGGACATACTGCGTCATATTACCACAGTCAACCATCCTCTCTCAAATCATTCTCGCTTTCTTCCAATGAGGAAACTATACAAAGTTCCTTGAACTCATCTAGGCTAGCTTGATTAGCTGCTCAACAATTCACAGATCAGTTCGCTGAACACAGTTCCTAGCTTTAGTGTGGATTAATCAGAACAGTGTCGTCATCAAGGTGAGCTGCTTATCCAGCCATGTTATATTTGCTTACCAGCGTCCAGGTGACTATGTAACATTTTACCCTTCGATCAATGCATTAGAACAAACCTATCAGGGTTTGGTTGGCTGAGCTGAGTTCCCAGAATTCTGCTATTGTGTCACATTGAGCAAACTCACAGTTAGCTCAGGCAAATGGAAAATGGCTGGTAGGACACAGAGAGTTACAACAACTCCGACCTCCTAAGCATGGATGAGATGGAAAACAAGGAGGACAACTCCACATGCCCAATTCAACAGTCCAGACCCCCCAGTGCATCTGATGCTGTTCCCCCACTAGACAGCAGCTTTATATAGGGTCTACTAACGGGCTGCATCGAAACAGGGAACATAATGGCTGGCAACCTGGGATGCCAAGATACAGGGACAGGGATCCCTGTATCACAATAAGATGCTCTGCCTCCACCAACCCAACCACCATTAAAACAATTTGTGCCAGCATTGCCCCAGATATGAGGGTGTTTTGGCAGGACAATAATGGCTCTTTTTGCCTCCAAACCACAACGCACCTCTGAAAATGGATGTGCTGGTGCAATCATGGCCCAAAATGCTCCTTTATGTATTTCTTCCAATGGAACTGATTCTGCCTGTCCTGTGGTGAGTGCATTGGCAGGGTCCTTGATCCTGGTGGTCCCTTGATTGCCAGCAAAGTCATGGTATGCAGAGAAAATCAGTTTGCTGGTAATATGGCCTCAGCAGGTTCCTCTCTGCAGAGACCTCCTCTCTCAAGCAGGGGGAGGATGGTTCGTCCCTGTGCACAAATGTGGCATCTGCATGAGATGTCCAACTTTATAGCCGTGACTGTCCCTAAATGCAGTGGCAGTGATCCAAAGTGCAAGGGCAGCACCCACTAGAGGTCTATATGCCTATAAATGGTAGGCTTTTGAGCAATCATGTCAGAAGCAAAATGGCAAGCAGAAATTTTCAGTTTTTCCAATACATTGGTTCATGACTAAACACTTGCAAATTAATAACATGTCCATCAAACTCTGCTTAATTTTGTGTTTGTTGCTAATTAGCAAATGTTAACTAAGCTTATTAACATGGTTAACATACCTGCTTCACATCAGATGTTGACATAGGTATTGTGACCATGTTAGCATGCCAGTGTTTCTTCAGTGCAATGCACTGATGTGCCTAGGTACAACCTCATAATGCTTATTAGCTGTACCATGAAACCTGCAAGCCAAAACTGTTTTAAACCATTAATGTGCCCAATTAAATACATACACTACGACTGACTCGTCTTAAGTTTACATTGTCGCGAATGGGTTCGTATGGACACCTGGAAGGAGTGGATGGGCTGAGGCGGACCAGACTGATTGGTCTTAGTGCGTTTGAGGTGGAAGAAGAGAGAGTTGGACAAAAGGATGGAAATATTGGAGATGACTGAGTGCCAGGATGATTGGTAGTCTAGAATGGTGGCTGTGAATTCAGAACAGTGTGGGAAGTCAAGGAAGCGAGTAAAAACATGGATTCCAGAACGTTGTCTATGAATGGAGACGGCTAACCAGAGTGCGAGGTAACTAAGCACCGGGCCAGAAGGCCGGATGTGAGAGGCAAATGTTTAGGGTTAGAGAGTGGTTCGGTCTTGTGGAGACCTTGATGGATAAGTGGATGTGGGATAAGGCAGGACAAGGCACTCCTGTTGATAATTTAATTTAATTTTAGTTTAATTTAAACCGCTGATATAAGCCTGTATGGTTGAAGATTTGATCGTAAGGATCGGGTGAGCGAATGTGATGAAGCTAGTGGAGGTTAGAATGGCAGGAGACGGGGAAGAAAGGCTGAAGGAGGCGTGGAAGCTTTAAAGCGGTTCCGGTGTTAAGGATGGCATCTTGCGAAGTGATTCGTAAACTTTCTAGCTCTGTTCTAGCTATGTTGGTAAGGCTTGTTGAATGTGTTTGAAAATGGTAGGACTGGAGTTAATTGCCTGAATTTCTAGAAAGAGAAGCCAGAGTGAGTCAACGATTGAGTTTTGTGGCCTGGGATGTGGGATGCATGGATGATGGATTGGTGTTGGGCTGGAACTAAGGAGTATGTCATTGTGGATTGTGATTATCTTTGACCATTCCTTTCCCCAAAGGATGCCTGCTGTAATGACTGGATACAGTTTGCATATAGTGGAGAAAGTGGAGAGTTTTGCGAATTTGCAAGGCTGCTCGGCTGAGAACTGCTTTCCGCCATGATAGCCACCAAATCTGACGGAAGGAGCAGTGTCTGTGGATGTTTTTTTTTTTTTTTGGCTTGGTGACGTATTGTCGTAGAAGAAGGAGATGTTGTTCCAGGACAATAGGAATTGGTGCCATGGTTTTAGCACCATCTTACATGCTTTGTCGAGTGTGATGTAATTGTGAACGGGTGGGATGGAGGAGGCGATGGAGAGGAAGTGTGACTTGTATGGTTGGCCTTGGGGGAAAATGCGAGTTGCATAATTCTCTGAAAATATGGAAATTAAGGTGTTACAGACAGCGTTGATTGTAGCACGAATACATAAAAGGAGACATGAGGGATGAGATATGAAATAAAATATCGGCTACGTGTATGTACGTTCTGTGTGAAAAGGGGCTATAAAATAATGTTGCCAATTGAATTGGTATAGTATGGATAATTAAGTACAGTGTCTGTACTGTAGCACGGTGCTCTAGAATACGGAGTAGTATGGTACGAGTGTAAACGTGAACGTAGCATTGTGTTTATAGTCGAGAGGAAAATGAACGACAAGAGATGTTTGGATAGCGAGCACTCAGGATGTTAAGAGAATTGGCTGAAGGCACCACTGAATATTGCTATAGAGCAAGCAATCTGAGTGGCTGTGCTGACTGTTATTGAAGTAGGAGAAGGTGGGGTGGCCAAGGAAGAAGCGATATGAAAGGTAGAGGGTAGAGAAGATAGAGAAGAAGGGAGACTCTTTTTGGCCACGGGATGCGCTGTGATGTCATCAGCATCAATAGGCGAAGGCCGATTACGTCGGAGTTGTTGGAGGCTGAAGGCCTAAAGCATCAGGAAATATGGTTTGCCTAACGCAACTGAGTGATCAAGATCGACGATAGGAGATGGAGAGGACTCTGGGAATCTGATGATCTTCGAACAGATCAATGTCTGAAGGGTTGAATATGAGCTCCTAGTCTGTGGTGTAAGGTGAGCGATTTACTGTAAACCTTGTCACGTGTCGTGTAAAGGTAGAGTGAGTTGTTTGGAACTGCTGGAATGAAGGAATGCGTGTGCTTGGATTGATTGTGAAGATGGGGTGGAAAGGTGGAGAGGATGAGAGAGAGGTCAGAAACGAGGTGAGCTTGGGTAGTGTTCGATATGACCTGGCCCTGTGGAAGGGCTGATGAGGAAGGCTGAGTTTCGTCGTGATGTCATCAGCGACGGCTTCGGCGCGACGCAGGGAGACTCAGAAGTGTTCAGGACGCTTGGGAAGGAGGTGAGGTAGTTTGTGAGACGTGTTGAGCTGGTTGGAGAGTTTTGCTTTCCTGTCAGAGTTGTGCAAGTGGATGTTTTGCTGCCTGAGAGCGTGTTTCAGATGAGCTACTGTCCCTGCATAATTGAGGTGTGTTTGAGGCGTGGTCTTGTTATTAAACTTCTTTTGGTGGAGTGCCTAACATCATTTATTCATCAAATCTTTCTCTGAAACTAATGCTAGTCATTGGAACCATGGGCCAGTATATTAAAAGGTTTTTTTTTTGTTTTTTTTTTTTTGGATTTTCATATCTGTCATACAGAGGGAATTTAAAAACTAAAGGGAATTTGTCATTTTGGCTAAATGAGGAAACTTCCACATGAAAAGAAATGTTTTCTCTAAAAACAAAATCACCAAAATTATACCACTGATCATAGCCAGAATCTGTAAAAACAGAAATTATGATCACATTTTCAAATTTGAGATGGTCCTTGAACAAATTATTGCTACAAACACACAATAACCAGGCTTAACTTTAAGCTAGTGATATTTCATCAACATCACTTTATCGTATGTCTCATTAAGATTTTTGCCAAAAATAAACCGTTTGCACTAACACCATCAAATTGTGCCCTCCTCAGAGCAACCGGAAAGCCTTGAATTACTATGCTGAGACCTACAATCATGCGACAATTCAGCAAGAAAACAGAGATCGGTTGCACAGGTTGTAAAAAGTTAAATATTTCAATATGTATAGCATGTAGAACCCCATTTTCTCGTAATATTAGTAACACTTTAATAGATTTGCAAGATAAACAATCAAATAAAATACAACTTGTGTTTTTTTCTTTTTTATGACTTGGCATTATAACTCTGTTGTATGGCATGAAAGACATTTTTGAGTTTTCATTACTTCTAGCCATGATTGTGCTGTTTTCCATAGAGGTGCAGGATGAGTGCACACAGTGAGTAAAAATGTGACAGGAGCAAAAAACAACTAGAAACTACTTGGGGTCCAGAGGATTGAAAGAATTACCAGACTCATTCATGGCTGAGGCATTAAACTAGCTTGCTCATGATAATTGTTAAACCCTCAGCATATACATCACAGGGAGTATGTGCAGCAACAGCTTTTGCATACTGATTTGTGAATTCTCCCCCAACCATTTAAAGGTATATATTTCATTCCCACATGCATGAAAAGGATCACCAATGTCTCGTAACTTACTAAAGACAGAGGCAAATTCCAGTAGAGTTCACATCAAATTGGTAAATCGTATATACAAAAATGGAACATTTTCTTGCTTCTCTTTGTCTCGTGGGATCTTTTCTACATGCCTTGGCTCAATGTACTGCCCCAGCCTCAGAGTTTCAGCTGGAAGGAGATTATTTGATTGGTGGACTTTTTGATATTCATCAGGCCAGTGTCCCTGCTTATCGTGACAAACCAGAAGCCATTGACTGCTCCAGGTGAGTTTATAGCAAAATAGCACATTTCCCCCTAACCTAAACCAGTTAATTACTACATTATCAAAATTGCTGTATGATGTTAAGTCTGACCTCAGTCCTTGTTCATTAAAATCCCTTTTTGTACAATCCCAAGAATGATAGTGTTATTTCAGCCTTTACAATATTAATGCTTAAGTGAAGTTAAATGAAGCTCTGAAGCAACACTTCAAATCCTACAGAGTTAATCCTTCTCTCCTGCTGTCCTTTCTCTGTCCTCAGTCAGCCCTTCATTCTTTCACAGTATCGAAGGTTTCTGTTGATGAGATTCTCTGTAGAGGAAATCAATAATTCTACCAACTTGCTGCCAAATGTATCACTCGGCTATGAAATCTTTGACCACTGTTCAGATACACAGAATTTTCCAGACATTTTAAACCTCATCTCAGTCAATGGCTTGATCCAACCATGGGGTGAACAACACAAAAATCTGTCAAAAGTGTCCAAAGTGATATCAGTGGTTGGTCCTTTTAGAAGCTCTCAAGCCCTGACTGTGGCCCCTTTTTTCATGGTGGATCTCATTCCTATGGTAAATGTGCTAGTTATTGTGTTTTTTTCCAGACAGACAAAGTGATTAATACAGACTAATATCAAAAATATGTTATCAATGTAATTGTTTTTGTCAAAAATGGTCTTAAGGTTACACTTGAGAATTTGCTGTGACAGAAAATAATTGATTTCTCTACTACTCCTCTGACAGGTCAGTTATGGATCTTCTAGTTCTGCCTTTTCAAAAAAAGTGGAATTCCCCTCTTTCCTGCGAACAGTGCTTCCCAGTAAAGAAGTCATAGAAGTGATTGTTAGCATTGCTGCGCACTTCAACTGGCGCTGGGTTGCTTTCCTTTACAGTGATGATGATTTTGGCATTGATGGACGGGACTTGTTCATAAAGATGATTCAGGACACAGAGATTTGCCTGGCGTACACCAACAGCCTCAATTATTACACAGATTACTCACAATTATTCAAACAGATAGAGGCACAGGGGATACACATAATTATTGTTGTTGCTCATGAACTGACTGCTGAAGCTGTTATTGAGTCAGCAATACAACTGAATGTTACAGACAAGGTGTGGATAGCGGGGGACACCTGGTCCTTAAACAAAAGGCTCCCCAAGGAGAAAAGAATCCAAAGTATCGGAACTGTACTTGGGGTGTCTCAGACAGCAGTGCCAATACCTGGTTTTGATGATTTTATCTATTCTTTCAAAAGCCAAAATCATTGTCAAAATGCAGAAGAGCAGCTGTTTTGTAATCAGGCTTGCAACTGCAGCAGTCTGAGAGCAGAAGACATTGTTGCTGTGGACCCATCTTTCTCGTTTGCTGTTTATTCAGCGGTGTATGCCATCGCTCATGCCTTACACAACACGCTGCAATGTGGAGCTGGCAGATGCAATGGCAACATTATGGTGTATCCACACATGGTAAGTATACAAATAATTAGTCTAAATTTGCTCATTTATATTTGTGATCGTTTGATTGCCTTTTGCAAGTTAGTTTATTATTTAATTTAGCTATCTTATCACATATAAAATATGTAAACATAACCTTCTAAACTGGCTTTTACCTGTTAAATGTTCAAGTAAAATCAGGCAATATATCCGCACACTCTCCTGATTAATTAAAGCTGTGTCAATATCATCAATGTCACTGTCTTCAGTTTAGTTTATTGAGAGCTATCAGCACAGTGAGCAAATGTTTTGTCTAATTTCCAGCCTGAGTCCATTTTTTTGGTCCAGCACCAAATTTTTAGATGCATGCAGTCACTAATCTGCCTACCTTCCAAACAATGCTTTGCCATCCATATCTCACACAAAAAACCTGCAGTAGTTATAATTTGATAAACCACTTAATAAAACTTCAAAAGGAAGCATCGCATTGCAGTTAGTCCCAACCTAGGAATGTTTAAAAGAAAAAAAAAACAAAAACCTATTTAATCAGCACCTCATATGCCATTGTGAACACATGTAAGTAATGTTCATCTGAACTTTGTGTACCCACATCAGGTTCTTGCAGAGCTGAAGAAGTCAAACTTTACACTTTTAAATCGACGTACTGAGTTTAATGAGAATGGTGACCCCAGGTATGGATCCATTTCTATAGTTTTCTGGAACCACAGAGGTGATGCAGAGGAGGTTGGCTTTTATAAATTCTACCCATGGGTCAATTTTTTCATCAACACCACCAAAATTCAATGGTACACAAAGGGAGAAGTAAGTTGTTTTTCATAATTATAATATGTGCAGTATAATATAGTGTATCAACAGTTTATACAGTATATTTTTAAAAATGTTTTTGTTTTGGTTCTCTTTGAGTGCATATGTGTATAAAGTTATTTTGGTTTAGTGACAGCTGTGGCAAAATCAGGATCATCAACGATGGTGGTTGTTCATGGTGCCATTTGCAACATGCATTTATAAATGTAAAGTGTTTGTTGGTCCCATTTTACAATACCTGTTTTCATGCACCACTTTCCTCTGTCTTGCAGCATAAGGAGGTGTTCTTCACAGTATTCTTTTTGCTTTTCTTGTGTTCATGTTTGTTGCTAAATAATTGTCTTATACAGGTACCTACTTCACTATGTTCCCCAGAATGTCCTGTCGGACATGCAAAAAAGCAAAATGGAATCCACAAATGCTGCTTCAATTGTGAAATCTGTAGGAATGGAACTTATATCAACAGCACGGGTAAGTGATTAGACATGAGAGGAAGAAACTGTGTAAAAACAGTGCTGTCATTTTTTACTTTATGAGCCCTGATTCCAGACATTTGCCAAGCTTTTTTCCAAAGCTGAGAAGGATGAACAGACACAACTGTAAACTTCAATTTCCATTTTGATTACTAAGCATGCCAATACATTTTGTAGGGATGTCATGATTTACCAAATCTTGTGATGTCGCAGCAAAAATATGGCTCGATGCCATTGTGGGATTGTAACAGTATATTGTGACATTACATGGTTATTTACTATCTCTCCTTGTCAAAATTTGTGTTGTTTTTATTTGAACAGCAGAGGGTGCAGTCAGAGTTTTCAAGGAGACAGACTCCAGTCATCCATTGTGTGCAAGCCAAGCACTGCTAAAAATTAACCCAATGAGAA
The DNA here is from genome assembly GCA_037975065.1 of Chaetodon trifasciatus. Lineage (NCBI taxonomy): Eukaryota > Metazoa > Chordata > Actinopteri > Chaetodontiformes > Chaetodontidae > Chaetodon > Chaetodon trifasciatus. The sequence goes on from JBBMOE010000501.1 coordinate 10,434, forward strand.
AATTACAGATGAACATGCTAGTAACAAAAAAGAGATTGAGGATGCTCCATTGACTTTTTGAACTGATGTGTGGCAGCATTTCGGTTTTCCCATTCCCATAGTCTGAATAATCACAAATGGATGAATTGATGAGCTACTCAGAGTTATTTGACAATCACAGCTCATGTTATGACCAGCGAATGGAAAATGTCAGGTTTTGTTAGACAAAAATATGTTGTCTTCAACTGCATGTTGAACCAGTTTCATCATTCAGTACATTGCTGTCTTGTTAAAATTACCTCTGAGATAGTTGTTCCAACTAAGAATTAAAGCAAGATTGAAAAACTTATCCAACATACAATATAAAAGATGAAAAGTGTAATACTGCTCCCTCAGCTGTATGATCTTTTTTCAAAAGTTTGGCCAAACTTTCTTGACAATCTGTTTTTTGTGGAAAACAGAGGATCCCTACAGGTGCATCCACTGTAAGGAAACAGAATGGTCTACAGAAGGAAGCACGTCATGCAAGCTGCGGATGGTGGAGTACATCCCATTCACAGACAGTGGGGCTGTACTGATCATGGTCGGTGCCTGGGCCTTGGTGGGTCTCACCCTTGCCACGTCCATTCTCTTGGCCATCAACTACAACACCCCTGTTGT
>JBBMOE010000502.1:0-5000 GCA_037975065.1 Chaetodon trifasciatus
GGAGCCGATCAATATTCCCCAAAAATAAAACAAATACTCGATTGAGTTTCACGTCAGTCTCAAACATTGATGCCGCTGTCGTCCCTTAAAGTCCAGTGTGAGCGGGGACATAATCAATACTTGATGAGAGACAATCTGAACTGATCTTACAGTTCAATCAATCACGTCATCAATCAAACGCCTGAATTAAAAAAACCACGTTGTTCACACTGTTTGGTGTTTTCCTAAACGCAGACTTCAGTGACTCACTCACTCATCCAGTGACTCAACCTTCCTGGACGTTTCTGCGTCATTGAACGCATCTTCACACTCAATGAAACCTGAGTCACAACAATAACTTTGTCCTGCGTGATGACACGAGAAAACATCTCTGGAAAGCATTCAGTGAAGAAGACAACAAAGGACTGAAAGTGTCGTTGTCTCCTGCCGTCTCCTGATCACCTGATGTGTCCTCACTGCTGCTGCACGGGACGGAGACTTTGACAGGAAGTCCAGAGGTCCATCATCAGCATTATTAAAAGACACAAAGTAAAAACCAGACAAAGTCCAAGCAGAGTTTTCCATTTCAGGTTACTCGGTCCATCAGAGGGACATGGTGTCCTCGGTACTTCAGAGATTTAAGATCTGTCCTAAAAGACACCATCGGTTTATAAAACAGAAGACATTTCTGTGGATTTAAGTAAAAATCTCAGTCTAAAGAGCAGCTGGAGTCACATGAACGCATCAGTACGAAAAGCCCAATAATATACTTGAACACTCACAGAGGCCATTTCATTCTGCAGTACGAGTACTTTTACTTCATACTTTAAGGACATTCTGTCAATAATACTTTAAATGACATCTATGACTGCCTTCCTCTGCAGAGCAGCACCCGCTGAGGCTCATGGGTATTGTAGTTTTCAGTACCTAAGTAAATAAATCAGTCTGGTGCTCAGAATGTAAATATGATGGTGACAACATCCAGGACGGTCCAGAGAGTCCATATCGATCACAGATCAATAACGAACTGAAGCCACCAACATTGTTTACTGTCTGTGTGAGAATGTTCAAACTGTAAACAATGAAAACATGAATTCACTGCTTCATGTGAACAAAAAACAGTCTGCTGGACTCGAACGTCACTCACCACCCTGTGAGTGTGTCTATCATGTCAAACCACGCAGAGTGACGCCTCCCGCTCTACAAACCATCTCTGGCTGGACGGACACAGCAGACACCATCACCACACCTTCAGCAGGGAGCAGCTGAGCAGCTGATCAGCTGAGAGCAGGTTGAGTCCTCTGCTGGGCGTGTCTGCTGACAAAGGTCACATTTAATTAGCAGATTTGTGAACAGACTTTGTTATGGAGGAATCACAGAAGGAGAGAAAACAAGAAGCGCTCAGCGAGCGTAAACTCAGCCGCTGGTTTGAGTCCGCACACGTCGCGATGTTTAATACAACTGCCAGGACTTCAGCCATCAGCTGACCACCTGGGACAAGCTGTGATACCTAGAGCTAACGCTAAAGCCAACGCTGAAGCTAAAGGCCGTCATCACAAACGCGACGCGCTCTCTGGTGGAGGAGGACGAGGCGAAGGCGCCCTCTGCTGACAGATACGTGCAACTGCAATTCAACCACTAACGTCTTACTGTGGATCACGTGAGCAGAAACATCTGCTGCCTCTGTGCTTCATGCTATTTGCCAAACTAGTGAAGTTTCCAGAACAAATGAGAAAAACAAACAGCACAGTTTCTGCTGTGAAGTTGGTGTTTTAATGTGGGGGTCTATGGGGATTAACTCACTCTTGGAGCCATGAAGGAACTGCAGTTTTTGGCTCTTGAGGTTGATGTTTGAGCAACACGTCAATAAACTGTAAAACTGGTGCTGTATTGTAATATTACTGCATTCATGAAGTTCAGGACAGTACAGGAGGCCAGAAAACACTGAGTGTGTTCAAAACAGGACGTTCAAGACCAAACATCAGAACAAACATCAACAAACCAGTCAACTCCACCCGGAACGCCATGTTAGACGTCTCCCCGTAAACCCACAGGAGGCGACTTCCTTTACTTTACAAAACCAGCAGACAGGTCAAACTGGACTCAGCCGGCTCGTCTGGACCACGTGTGAACGCATGAGAACACAGCGATCACACCTGGATGTGAGGTGAAATGAGAAGGCCCAAATCACCTGGAGATCACCTGGGGATCACCTGGAGATCACCTGGAGATCAGCTGGAGAGGGAGGTCTTGACTCCCTCCGCTTGAACCCTGGAGCGGTCTGTCTGCAGTCAGAATGGACCGCAGCATCTGAAACACCTGCACGAGCGTCACCTGAGGGTTAAGAGCTTGTGGCGGCGGTGAACGCTGAGGCGGCTCGTCCTCCAATAAGAAGCAGGACTCTGGTCTCCAGTCCAATCATTGGATCCAGAGTTCTTTCATGAGAACAGAGGACACGACGTGCAGGTCTGAACAGGCCAGAAATCTAACCTTAACCACAGCCTGTGAACAACTTTGGCCAAATGAATTCCTGCAGTCTGACGCGCCCAGCTGACACCTGCTGCGTCATCACAACAGCTGATGACACGTGAGTCATGTGACTGACCTGAGCCCAACGCCACCTCCTGCACCTGCTGTCAGCTCTCACTCTTATCAACACCTGACGTGGAGCCGAGCGTCCTGACCTGTCTCATCGGTCACATGATCTGACTCTGGCCGCTCACTGGACGGACTCCTCAACACAACCAGGAAGTAAACTTTAAAAAGATTTTTATTAAATCACAACAATCATCTCAGTGTTTTTCCAAACAGCTTCAGCAGGAAGTGACTGACGAGAAATACACACGAAGCAGTCACATGACCTGAGCTGTAAAGGTCACATGGCCACAGGAACGTGACTGGAGTTACCTTCAGAGAGACAGGTGGACACAGAGGGAAGCCGAACGTCCTCCAAACACAACGCAGGCAAACTGACGGCAACACGATGAGGACAAATCACACAATCAGTCAATCAATTCCTCAGTCACAAAGGTAAAAGTCTGGACTGAACAGGTGCACCTGACAGCGTGTGAAGCAGTGAATATGAGGATAAATGAACACATGAAGGTGGCTCCGCTCACTGTTCACCAGCGTTTAGTCACAGCCCAGGTCTCCTGTAATTATGGGATGCACCGTCATATACTGAACCGGATCTTCTGATTCTTCTTATCTAAACAGGGTTTACATGTCCGAGTGAAAACAAGAGCACCGCAGCCAAAGACCAGCTCCAAAGCATCTACATCTTCGTCGTCATCATCATCATCATCATCATCATCATCGTCGTCCAAAGGCCTCAGTATTTTCACTGCTGCTTCTGTTGGTCTTTGTGTTACAGTGTCATCTATGATTTCTCTGCATTGGTGCATGAGGGCAAGGCTCAGCTTAACACACACACACACACACACACACACACACACACACACACACACACACACACACACACAGTAACTGTCTGTGCAATTAAGCTTCACCACTAAAAAGCCAATACGAGGAATTTATCAGACACCTGTTCAACAGGTGAACTGTTTCCACCTGTTCTGTCGGCTGACTCTTCTTCACTGGTTGCTTTAGCTACAGTCGGCGTTGGACAGCGTGAACCTGTTTGGCCTCACTCGCCGTCCATCTTGAACACGGACACATTCCTGTCGCTGTGCGGCCGAGGAGGCGGCGGCCTCCGTCACAAACCAGTTGTGTGGGCTGTGACGCGTCACGTGTGACTCAGCGGGAACGACACTAACTGTAACGCAAGAGCTGGAACTCTGTTTGCACAGAAAAACAGAGCCGAGCCGTTTCTGGTGAGCGCCGAGAGCTCCTGCGCACCTGAAGGCACCACATGCAGCCACTGGTCCCATTCTCCAGAATAAACGCATTTCCACCAGATTTTGATTACCACCTGCAAACTGAGGCACTCTTCGGGCCCTGAGGTTCAGGGTGCCAGAGAGAGTCCAGGTTCACTGTCAACAGGTTTCTGTGAGGAAACTGGTCCCATTAAAACTACCAAGTGGGTCCTGCATCATTTCCTGTGTCTCATCAGGGGTCAAAATCTCATTTTAAGTGCTTTATTACTTCACTTTGAGCTCACACAGTACAGATTCCTGAATGAAGTTTAGTTTTAAGAAATGACCACTAACTCACTGACACGCTGAACACCTGCAGACAGGTAGAGTTGACCCATATCAGGACTTCAACAGGGACCAGTCGGATCAGTTTTAGCCCAGAACCACCGAACAATTTAATCCGGATTAACACATCTACCTTCCCTGAAGCCTGAGCTCACCTCACTGATTCACAGCACATATTAAAGTTTATTATCAGACTTTAAACACAGTCTCACTGTTATCCTTCAGTATATGAATTCACAGTGAGCGCTGCGAGGGACAGTTTGTCTGTGGTCCTCCTGTGAGACATGAGACATGCTTTTAGCATCAGTAACAGATAAACAAAACCTTATTATGTCCTAACATATGAAACACATGGTGATAAACGTGCCAAACTGTGTATTTAGAGCTCATACTGAGCTGGTTTCACTGTCCGGCCTTCAATCCACCAAACCTTCCTGCCCGGCGCCGCGTGCATGTTACGCGCACGCGCCTGGCTATAATGCGGTGGCTCACATTTAAAGACCAAAAATCGAGATAAACCGGGCGGCGTTGTCCCTCTTGTCCGGTCCTCATATCTCGTTTGACCGGTGAAATGAAACCTCTGACAAAATGACAGTGTCAGAGGAGACATTTTGAGATTCCTTGTAGTGTTGCAATCAGGTACAAGCTAACGCTAACAGGCTAACAGACAGCTCCCTGCGCTTATAGGGAAATGAGGCTTTTCCTTGCTGTAGGTAGCTCTGCTGTAAGCATTAGCATGCTAACGAGACGACAACAGTCCACTGCGTTTGAACAACCGAAAAACATTTAACACGGCTACTAAATCACGAAGACACGAAGATGGATGTCGAACATCAGATTATGTGTGAAATTTACAGCTTT
>JBBMOE010000502.1:10000-11041 GCA_037975065.1 Chaetodon trifasciatus
CTGATTCAACCAATCAGGTTGAAGCTCTACTGGGTTTACTATGAGGTCATCATGTACTTTTGACAAGTGACACAGTGTTTCCCAACCTTTTTGAGCGCGGCACACATTTTACATTAGAAAAATCACTCCACAAACAAAAATGTCACAGTAAGTTTATTTATTGAAATATAATGAAAATCTAGTCTCAATCTAATCAATTTACTGACTCAGTGTGAAACCTGGGCCTGTTTAGATGAACACAAAGCTGATATTCTTCAGGGAAATGAAGAAAGACACACCGGAAGATTTCAGCTGATTGGTGCTGTAAGCCTGAGAGCACCAATCAGGTGAAACTGGGTAATCTTCCACGGCACACTTATGTGCTGCGGCACAGTGGCTGGGAAACACTGAAGTAACAAAACTACAAAGTTTTTTACATTTTGTTGGAAATACTTCTGTACTTTTACTCAAGCAGAGTTTTGAATGCAGGGCTTTTACTTCACAGTGCAGCCGAGTGCAGTCAGCGGCCACCTCCTCACCTCCTCACCTCCTCCAGAGGTTCAGACACGACCTCCTTCATGAGTAAATGCTGAAAGTTGGACTCTGTTAATTACTAAGAAAACTGTATTGAGTCTGGGTGGCGCTCTGCTGATGTCATCATTAGTAAAATCCCACCTGCAGCGTGACCTCACGAAGCACCAGCTGCTCGTTCACAAACAAAAGCTTTTAGTTTGAAAGGCACAGGTCATGTGACGTGTTGGGAAGGAACAGAGGAGAACGCAGCCGCTCTTCAGTACATACAGGACTCTTTATTGAATGAAGCAAAATAATGAAGAGAATTTCAATCCCCTATTATGAAAATAAATAAATCATTTTCTTTGTCTCACAGAAGCCCAAAAACACCACCTGCAGCTGATTTCTTCTTCTGCTGTCGTTTGTTTTCCTGCTCAGAGTTCTTTCAGCTGCTCGCCGACACGAAAAAGAATAAAAACACGAGACGCTCTGATCCGTTTTGGCACAGGATAAATGCTGGGGAGGGGGGAAGAAAGAGAGATGGGGGAG
>JBBMOE010000503.1:0-11037 GCA_037975065.1 Chaetodon trifasciatus
GCCCCGCCCTCCCATAACACACCTGTGCATGATGAGGGCGGGGGAAGGAGGGGGGAGGAGAGGGGAGGGGTCGGCTGTCGCTCCCTGCAGCCGTCAGGTGGGTTCAACGCCACCGTAAACTGTCACGGTGAACTCGTGACCTCACAGAAAGACTAAAAATCAGCAGATTATCGAGGACTGCAGATTCTGTTCTGACAGCAACGAGTCAGCGATCAATAAGTCATCTGTATCAATCCACTGAGATGTTTTTAACAAGCCGGTCAGCAGAACAACAAGGAGAAAACATCCAGCTGTCAGACTGTGACAGATACACACCACCGAGGCAGTGAAGTTCAACCCGAGCAGCTGGAGGAAGATCGAGGCTCCACGTTTTCACTGGACAGGCTGACCGTTTAGGACGGATGAATATTAAAAAGACAAAGTCAGAATGAGTCCACCTCCATCCTCAGACACTAACAACCTGAAGCACCGGCGCTCTGGCTCAGGCCTCAAACTCACCTGATCACATTTATTTGACTGATGTCTTCGTTGTCTTCTGCCCTCATGAACCGTCCTGCATGTTTGTGTTTCAGCGGTGGACTTTAACATTTACTGTACTTATGTACTCCACTTGAGTATTTTTAACTTCTGTGCTACTTTAGACTCGTACTTCACTACATTTATCTGAAAGCCAAATGAATATTTTACAGATCAACAGGATCAGTTTATTAAACAGTGAAAAAAAAAGGATATGAGGTAGTTAAAATCAGCTTCACCTATTAAAGTACTACTTCCATAGTACTACACGATAGTAATGACATGGAGCAGCTTGGTTCACGGGGGCATCACAGGACAAAGACGAGCTGCTGACGAATATGGAGGAGCGCTGTTGTCTAAAATCTAGCTGTAAGACGGAGCATCAGTGTGAAGAGAACCAAACCAAAGGCAGACTGAGGTTTGCTGACAGGCACGTCCACATACTTTTGGCCACATACTGCATATCAAATATTGCACATACATGTCGAGTCTGTCCCAGAAGTCGCCGTGGTATATTCTTTGGTTTGGGTCCACATCTCTTTTCTTTCAGATGACATCTCAGAAACAGCTCCTGCAGGCTTTTACAAAATAAACCTCCTGAAAGACGTGTGTGTGTTTCATTTAGAGATTCTAGCTGAATTCAGATTTTCTTGCATCATCTGGAGCAGTAAAAGCTCTATTTTCTTCAGCTGTGTGGAAACGCTGCCTGCAGGTCTTGGTGCTGCAGGTTACAGTTGTTGTCTGCTGTTAAGGAGCTCCTCTTGCATTTGGAGAATGTGTCAGCTGATAACAGACTGTCAGGTTTAATGACCTCTCTGCATTTTCGCCTGCAGCTCTGTTTTTTTTCCCTGTGTACGATGACTTTAATTTACGGCCCGTTCAGGAATCTTATCTGCAGCGAGTGACCGTAAACTAACACCTCACCACCACACTTCAAAGCTGCCGCGAGAGGCCGAGGCGCCAAAACCAGCCCAGCGCTTTGAGGGGAAAGACGCGCAGATTGATGAGGCGTCGTAGATTATCGTCGGGAGCAAAGAAACACTTACTGAAAGAAAAGAACTGCAGCTGAAAGTCACAGCGGTGCTGGAGGGTGAGGCAGTTTGAGCAGGAAAAGCAGCTTCCACATCAGGACACTGAGGGGTCAGTCCACACCTGAGGACAGACCGGGACCAGGACTGTCAGCTGAGCCCAGATCTGATCGAGTTCCTACACATTTCACAGAGGTGAGATCTGCTGGGAACGTGCGGATCACCTCTTATTTTCAGGTGATTCTACACTAGAGAAAATATAACTATGAATGTAAACTGCATGCAATAGATCCCCTGAACCTTCCACGCTGGGCCTTTCAGAGCCGGCCGGTCTGTGTGGTGCAGTGCTGGAGTCACAGCAGCCGCCGCTGCTCATCACATAGCGGAAGAACATTAATGCACATTAATGTGTGAACATGTCAGAAGTCCTGCTAGCACCGTTAGCACCAGCGCTATTTTACACACTGAGTCACAAACCAAGAACACTGAAGCACCTGAACATCTTCACCTGGAAGCAGTTTCCAGAGACCTACACCAGCATTTGAGTGGACCAAAGACCAAAACGTTCAGAAGAAGCTTCGCGGTGAACACAAGCGAACGCTCTCACAGTGTCCACAGCTCGTCCGACTGCGTCTGTCCTCCTACTGAACCGGACAGGACATGAGTCACAAAACCAAAACTCGGAGCTGAAAGAGGCTAAAAACCTCCGCGGAGATGGTGACACACACGTCTGTGCTTTCTTTTAGGTCGACGACCATAAAGGCGTTTCCTTTGTCAGCCATGCTTCGTCTTCTCGCCTCCTGCAGCGTGACGCTCGTCTCCTCATGTCTTATTGATGGCGGTAAAAATCTTCTTTCACTGCGTTTCATCATCTGATGAATTCATTCATCAATGTAAATAAGCCATGTTGCCGTCTGGCTGGCGGGGGCGGGGGCGGGACGCTCAGTGCGCCGGCGTGTCATCATCACCACCGTTATCATGTTCTTCTCTGCTCCTTGTTGTGCTCCTCCTCGATCTGATCCCTCTCCACGGGGCTGCCTGTTCGCTGAAGAAACTGTTTGTTAATTAGTGCTTTGGTGGGAGATTCAGGGACACCTCGCTGTCACGCCTCTCCCTGAAGTCTTTAATTAATGATCACAAACGGCAGCCAGAGACTCGTGATTAATTACAGGCCGACCGACAGCGAGAAGCGAGAGGGCCGCCGCTGCCGTCGGACAGCCGGCTGATATTTAACTTTAATTGTGTCGGTGATGTTTCAGACCTGAATCACGTCCTGTCCGGCTTCACTCGACTGAAACGAAGACACGACGTCGTGGTGAGCTGCCGTCAAACGTTCAGCCGCTTCAGGACTGCTTTTTAAAGGTTTCCATGCAGACACCTCAGGAGTAAAGAAAGTCCTTTGCGGTATTTTAAGTCTGTAAAGGGTTTTTTAAAACATATATTTCAGTGTGCTGTTGTCTCTGGCATTGATGAACACACAGACAACGATCAGCTGAATGTGCTTTCACTGTGGTTCACCCTCATCGCGCTGTTTTCAGAGAAGAAGCCGTAAAGAGCCTCCGATCACGACCTGCTGAGCAGCAGCCAGCAGACAGACTCGGTCAGAGACGAGCTGGTGGACACAGTGAAGCATTTAGCAGCTAAAGAGCGGGAGGAGACCAAAAACAGAGCTAAAAGAGGAGAAGACTGGACCGACGTCCATCAGGAGACAAACACGAGTCCACGTCGATCATCATGTTGTTCTGGAGCTGCTGGATGTGAAATAATCAGCTGTTTGGCTGCTACGCCTCGGCCCCAAACAAACACAGGACTTCACCTGAGACGCTGCCGTCCATGTCCTGAGTGAAGCCGAAGGTCAGCATGAAGTAATGAGCTGAACTTACGATTGTTACCCAAAGCACAACCTTTCCTAAACCTAACCAAGTAGTTTTGGTGCCCTCACCAAACCAAACGCTGACCAGGTGTTCGTCAGGTGCACCTGTCCCTAATACTCTCCAACTGTCAAGTATGCTGTTCTGGGAGTCACTGACAAAGCACTCGACCTGTTGTTCAGGTAAGACGACGTGTTGTGCACATCACACGACAGCGTCTGCCTTTAGACCAGCGGTCCTCAACCACATTGGGCCGAGGACCAGGACTGTGGGGGCCGGACCTCAAACGAACAAACTTATATTTATTTAGGCCTGAACAGCCCATTATTGGTCAATATTTTCACTTTCTTACAAAATGAACATTGTTTTATTAGTCCATATCAGTGTGGATAGACTAGAAAACGTCGTGTCCAGACTACACTGATCTAGACTGGTTTTGAGACGACGCTGTCATGGCTGAAGAGTTACCAGTGTCAGAATTTTCTTGGTCCTGAGGCGCCTCACGTAACGTCTCCCATGATATGTTCCTTAGCATTGACCAATCAGGTGCCTTCTCCAGAGTGCAGTCGAGTAAAGTACTTTTCCTCCTTTGTTCTCAAAAAAATCTTAGAAACACAAACTTTTTTTTTTTTTTTTTTTAAATCTCATTAAATCGCAAAAGCTGAACTGAAGTGCTGCCAACAGCACGCCAAACCAACAGGTGGCGATATAGGTAACCCTAGAGCTGCGCTGACCAATCAGAGGCCTGAAAAAAGCTATGATCATCAGGATACCTGCAGCGGGAGGTCTGACCTCTAAATTACGAATCCCTCCACGGCGAAGGCACGGCCTTTGGTTCGGAGGATTCGTAAATTAGCAACCGGGTCTGGTCCAAAAGCGCCGACGCTGGCAGCAGGTGTGTGTGGTGGGGGTGCAGTCTGACACCTCGCCTCACCAGCTTAATGAAGTGTGACTACATTTCTATGTGAACGTGTAAAAGTCAGAACCAGACTTCGGCCACGTCCACCTTTGAACAAAACGGTCTCATGAAAGAAGCAGTTCTGCAAAAGCTCCACTTTCAGTGAGCTAAGAGTGCGTTTGTGCGTGGACGAAAAGGCCAAACCGCCACGTTTGACCAGCAGCGTGTACGTGTGGACGAGGCTTCAGCCTCTCAGCTTCCTTCCTCTTCACTCCTCTTCTCTGAGCAGGAATGTCAATAACAGCAGGCACAGTTTTCCTGTTTAAATGTCATTTGTTTTACTTGTGTGTGGTCACAAAGCTCAGGAGTGGAGGGGGGTGGGCGGGGGGCGTTCAGAAACTGACATTTTTACGGTAACAGTGGCCGTCTCTCGGCAACACACTCAAAGACCTATACACATTGACGGCGCACAATTGTGTTTGGCACCAGGGAAGTGTTAACTGGCTAATCCCTTACGGCCGCCCAGACGCTGCCTGCTGCTAATTCACCGCTCTCCACAAACCGGCCAGTGTTTACACACCAGACCTCCGTCACTCTGGAAGAAGAAAAAGCTCTTCAGACGAGCTTTTCTCTCCACAGAAGAGCTGTCTGTCGGCTTTCAGCGTTTAGAGGAACTGCAGCAGAGAGTCGATTAAACTGAACAGACGCCAGGAGACAAATCTGACGCTATCAGACAAACGCATGAACGCTCAGCGTGAACCGAAATTCACCGGAAAAGAGTCAGAGTTCACACTTTACTGAGGCTGGAGTTCAAAACATCGACGCTGCTCAACACTGCGTCTGTAGCTTAACTCCTTCATGAGACACTTTGCTTTGTCTTGTGAAAGACGTTTGGAAGGACCTGCAGACTCGTACTGACCTGAGATCAGACCTGTCGGGTCGCAAAGCCACACTGTGAAACACTCCACTACAAGGAAACGTCCTGCACTGAAAATACACAAGTACTCACAGTACTGAGACATGAGCCCTGTGAGTATTGCACTACAGACGGGATTACTCTAATTATCACTGATTCATTTGTGTTTTACTGAGCGGCTGTTTGAGGGGCAGCTGATCTGAAGTGTTTCACACTGTCCAGCAGTTTTTTATTCACAAAGGCTCCAAACACACGAGGAGCTTCTCAAACACGATCACGCTGTGAGGACGCTGACGTCCGGCTTTTATTTGTTATCTACTGAGTTTTTCATTTTATGAGCACAAAATGTGAAAATGAATTTGGAACTGAGGAAAATGAAGAAGAAGTATTAAATGGCATCTTATTTCTGTTTCCAGCCGTCAATCACAGTTAAATCACTCCGTTTATTGGCAGTAAATTCATTTCAATGTCAGATTTTTTACTGTCGCTGAAAGTCGTGTAGCTTCAGTTCGGGGTTTTCCAGCCTTCAGATCAGCTGGATGATTTAACAGAAAACATGTTTCTTCATGCTGAGAAAACTCTCCAACAGGTGGAGGACAAAGTCCCAAACACCATCAGCGTCATCTCAGTGCTGCTGAGCGGGTTTAAAGCCACGCCGTGAAAAGAATTCCTGTTCATTAATGTTTTCAGCACAACAAAACAATGTGAAGAAAAAAATCTGTCTCTCTATTTTTGTTGGTCAAATCTAAATTTTCTCTTCAGTTTAGAAAAATGTGAAATATGTCTCCACATTTGATCAATATTTCATGATCATCTGACAGCGAACCGTAATGTTGAATTCTCTCTCCACCTTTTCTTTCTTTTTTCTTTATCTGAAGCTGCGACTCGTTTTTCAGCTGGAAACTGGACTTTCTGGAGATTTTAGCAGACAAAAGCCACATTAATCATGCTAACCTCCAGCTGATCAATGGAGTAAAAACTACAATTATTCCTTTTGAAATGTGGAACCTTTGTGTGTGTGCGTGTGTGTGTGTGTGTGTGTGTGTGCAGGTGAATAACAGGCCTCTTCTTGTGTATTTTTCCCAGGAAGGGTTTTTAATGGATCTGGATGAGCAGACAGAGCGCAGGGAATAAAAAGCCCGTTGTTCATGTTCATGCTTTATGCTTTCAACCCAAAAATGTACAAACACTGAACCATTTTTAGCTTTTCAGACAGGAGGAGCATGCAGCAATACAAACACACAGACAGCAGGTCATTTTACAGATTAAAAAACTGAAGTTGAACCAACACGGCTGTCAGCTACTGAATAAAAAACATCTAGATTTGATATTTGAAAAAGTGCATCAGACAGTGGATCCTTGCATTCATGGTCAAACAGCTCCAGTGGCTTTCTCCAAACCTCTCACATAAATATATGATTTCAAGTCTTATTTCATCTTCTCATCTCTGCGATTGTTCTTATGGATTATAAAACAATACATTTTAAAATAGGATAAAAGACTGGGTCATTATTTGGTTTACCATAAGCTAGGTTGCATTTTCATGAAGATTTTCCTCTTGAGTTTTGCTGCATTTATTAACACTTTGGGAAGAAAAATCCCACAAGTGGAAGAAATGAACTTCCTTTAGCATTTCACTTTTGTTTCGGGAGCAAAAGAGAAACAGCAGAGAGGCCTCAGTGAAGAGAGAGAAACGTTAAAAAGTCATTAATCTGCGACTTCTCTTTCTGTTTGAGAAGAAAAGGCTGCAAACACAAAAGATCCGGATAATTTGTCAAGACGTGATGTGACTGGAGCCAGTCTGAAGGAATGTGGAGCAAAAAAACAATAAGAAAATAAACTGAATAAAACTATTTTAGCTTCTGTCATAACTGAAAATAAACGGGATTCACAGGAAAAACTAAATATCTCTAATTCTTCTGTTATTGACTGAGGTCAGAGGTCAACTCGCTGTTTCTTTTCGTGATGGGAAACATGTTCAGGCTTGAGGCTTTGATGGATGAATTTCTTTCTTTTCACGAAAAATAAAAATAAAAATAAAAATATCCTGGTGACTGTCGCTCGTCCTCGCGTTCGCGCACTTTGCGTCCTGGAGATGAAACGCTGCTTTGGAGGTGAGGAAGTTTCTCCTTTGAACTGTTTTTATAAAAAGAGACAGTCACATTCCCGTCAGTGCACCGCCACCGCGGACTGCAGCGCCGCGGAGGCCGAGGAGGACAGCGTCTCTCCGGGCGCGGCCGGGCTGCTCTGGCCGGTGGCCGTCTGCGGGGATGTGGGGCTCAGAGACTGGGGAGAGTTCGCAAGGAAGGCCGGGATGTGTGCGGGTAACCCCGGCAGGCCCGGCATTGAGGTGGGCGTGGGTTTGATGGGCACCGGGATGGCGGGCAGAGTCTGCCCGCCGTGACAGATGGACTTCAGCGGCATGCCGTAAGCCGAGTAGTCGCTGGTGGCCATGGAGATGGGAGCCGCGGTGTCCATCATCCCGGGGCCGTACATGTGCGGCCAGGCCGGGGTCAGCTGGTTGTGGAGCGGGTACCCGGTGGTGGAGAAGGCCGCCAGCCCGCCCGGCATCTTGTACTCTCTGGCGATGATGTTCTCGATGGCGAACGGGTGTTTGAAGCTGGACGGCTGGGTCACGGGGCTCAGGTTGTATCCGCCCGGCATCTGCGGGAGGTGCGCGGCGGCGTGCAGCGCGCTGAGCCGCAGCTTGGCCTGCTGCTGTAGGTAGTGGGCGGCATCGTGCGGCTTGCTGGGCGCGAGCGGGTCCGTGGCCTGCATGCTGCCCACTTTAAAGCGCTTCCTGCGCCGCAGGAAACTCCCGTTCTCAAACATGTCGCCGCAGCTCGGGTGCAGAGCCCAAAAACTGCCCTTGCCGGGCTGGTCCGGTCTGCGGGGGATCTTAATGAAGCAGTCGTTGAAGGAGAGGTTGTGTCGCAGGGAGTTCTGCCACCGCTGCGTGTTCTCCCGGTAGTACGGGAACCGGTCCATGATGAACTTGTAAATCTCACTGAGGGGGAGCATCTTCTCCGGGCAGCTCTGGATGGCCATGGCCGTGAGGGAGATGTAAGAGTACGGAGGCTTCTGGTCGCTGTACGTGTTCCTTCCCGGGCGAGGCATTATTCTGCTGAACCGGACCGGACCGGACCGGGCCGGGGTGAGTTCAGTCTCAGTCTGTTGAGAGCTGGAAAGACTAGCTTCACTCCCTCCAAACTTTGTCCAAACTGTTCCAACTCTTCAAAGCAGCGTTACGCACGAAGAGGAACTCAGCTGGTGTTTGGCACGCATTGTCCCGTCTTTCACGCACAGAGCAGGAGCCGCAACTCCGCCGTGAAGTTGAGGAAAAGTTAAAGAAGCAGCGGCTGGTTCCTCCTCTCTCTCCTGCCTGCCCGCTGCGGGTCCCCGGCAGGTGCAGCGCGGTGTCCGTCCTCCTCCTGCCCCGCTGCTGAGCTGCGCTAAGCGGCTGCTGCCTCCTCCATGTCCCTCTCCCGGTCTATCCCGTCTGCGGGCTGGACGGCGGTGACAGGAGCAGAAAAGACCCCCGGAGAGGAGCTTCATTAATGGGCCACTTCTTCACCATCACATGATCAGAGCCAGGAGGGGGAGGGAGGGGGAGTGGGCTCAGGGGGGAAACGGGGGCACATTGTGGTTTCATTTACACGTATTTACATGGACGCACTGAGCCAACACAAGTCACTTTTATTTGAAGCCGCGGCGGCAAAAACAGCCGAGAGAAGCCGACCACAGGAGCCTGCTGTTGGGGGCTGCTCAGACGGAGCTGCGCTGCGCTCTGGAGGTATGTTCGCTTGTCTGGCACCATTTTACGCAGAGTGTGTGTGTGTGTGTGTGTGTGTGTGTGTGTGTGTGTGTGTGTTGGGGGGTGGGGGGGTGGGGGTGCCCCTCACCAATTTGCATTGACAAATAGAGCCGCTGAGAGCTGCTGTTTGAGCGCCTTTAATCTGCTTTGTTTCTCTCTCAGTCTGCTCTGAACACATCCAATGATCATTAAAATGAGACACACACACACACACACACACACACACACACACACACACACACACACACACACACACACACACACACACACGGTGCTGGACAGTGGTTTCTTCTTCACGGCTGAATTTCGTGTCTTCGCTGCTCAAACTTTGAATGAATCTTTTCTCACTGATGATTTTTTCTGACTGGAACGAACATCTAAACTTTAAATTGTGTACATTTTCTCCTGATTTTCACGCGTTAATTCATCCTCCTGATGCTGCATTTGGCCTCTTGAATTAATCTCGATCGAGTTCAAACCTTTGAGGCTTTATTTAAAGCTTTAATGTTGGCTGGACGGAAACGTTCATTCTGAGCTCTCACGTGAATTTATGGTTCATCATTAATGATAAAAAATAAACAGAAGCTTTTTCTCTTCCGGTTTCATTTCAGCTTTTTAATTTTTCTTTGTGTTTTGTTTTGGATTAATTTTTATTTCTCAGTTCAATCAGACGCAGCCTGTTAGTTTTAAGGTTAAATAATTATTTTTTAAATCCTAAATCTGCGTTTTGCTTTTAGAGTTCAAGCACAAAGATGAATTTCTCTGAATGAACTACGAGTGAATTTAAATTTAAAGAACTTCATTATTTTTTCTGTTGTGGAAAAATGTAAATAAATGTATTACCGGTAATTCCCGTCAGGCACGCGCACACGTCGGTCTACGAGACAAAGTCATCGTTATTATTATTATTATTATTATTGTTTAATACCAATACTACTACTAATAATAATGCTAATAATTTAAAACAAATCATGAAACACGGGGATTTCCAAAATCAGCATCACACACAATAATAAAAATAATAAAACTAAATACTTGTTAGCATTTATGTGACAGGCTGAATTCATCAGACTGATAATGTCCCTGAAGTAAATTAATTATGTGTGAGAATCATTAGTTAATTGCTGGGATTGATTCATAGATTTTAAAGACCATCGATAATAAACAATGAGCTGTTTGTTTAGAACGTTTTTCCAAATGTTAAATGTTAAAAATCTGCATGGACACAAACGTTGAGGCTTCACTCAGCTGAGCGCTGCACTCAGCAAACTTCCACTGAACGACCGCCTGATTAAAAAGCAGCTGATCGCTGTGTTTGTGTCCATGAAGGCGGCATATGTCTGACCGTCTCTGACTCACAGCGAGGACAAATGGCCGCAGAGCGCTCCTCTTTCAGAGGGAGGATTTAAACTGGAGGAGCTGAAGGTTTTAATATCCCCAGAGGACGCTGAGGAGGAGGAGGGTGACACCAAACAGCCACTTTCACACGTCTGACCTTTGACCTGCGAGCTGATAATCTGACGGAGAGCGTTCAGGATGCAGAGACACGCTCGAACGCACAGAGACACTCTGCAGCCCCGAGACGATGAAGAGAAACATTCAATGAAGAGGACTGAGTGATTACAGCATCGTCTTCCTCAGCGTCCTCATTCAGGTTGTTCTCTTCATTATTCAAAAGGTTTAAATTTACATGAAGTTTTATATTTACATCATATTTCCACATGAATTATTAGCATTTTTTTAATCATTTTGTTCCAATTAATTATTGAAAACAAAGTGTTTCTGAAGGCAAAGACAAAGTAAACTGATGTCTGATAATCTGGTTTCAGTTTCAATCTTCAATCATCCTCCTGCAGTTTTCACCAAATGATTTTATTTTGAAAATCCTTCCTGACAGACTTCATATTTATCTGCTGCTGGTATTAATAACCTCACAGTTTGGAGCTCAGGGTCATTATTTTATGTTTGTTTTGCTTTTGTCTTTAATGTTGTAC
>JBBMOE010000504.1:0-11036 GCA_037975065.1 Chaetodon trifasciatus
GCTGAGCTAACACTACCTCGAGCAAGCTAATCTGCTAGCATGTGAAGTGCCAGATGACCACTATGGAGCATTGAAGTCATGACATCATGTCTTGGCTAGAATGAAGCAGTTTTCGATTTTCTAAGACAAATCAGCATCCACTTCAGAGCTTGCTACTCAGGACTGAAACCTTTGTGATTTTAACAAAATTAACTCCCATGAAGAATTACAAGCTTTACACTGAAGTAACTTGGTATGTATGAAACCCATCAAAGCACTCTTCTAAAGTCTCTGTGGTCTAAAAGCCTCTCCAATGCTCTTTGTTCCTCTGTTACAACAGACATGTC
The DNA here is from genome assembly GCA_037975065.1 of Chaetodon trifasciatus. Classification (NCBI taxonomy): domain Eukaryota; kingdom Metazoa; phylum Chordata; class Actinopteri; order Chaetodontiformes; family Chaetodontidae; genus Chaetodon; species Chaetodon trifasciatus. The sequence goes on from JBBMOE010000504.1 coordinate 327, forward strand.
TGAACTAACCGTCACTCCTCAACTTACGGACTCGACTCTTCAGTTGAGCCCTGATGTTTCGCCTGTAGAGCTTACAGTAAATGGTGTTCATTAAAGGATGCCAAAAAGCATGAGAACAGTCCCAAACAAGCTCCAGCTGTGTCGGCAATTTAGGAAAATGGGTATTGACGATCTGTTAGTGCTACTGCCGAACTTTGCACAGGAGTTAGTAGAATCCAATACTTCATACTTTCCTCATGAGTCAGCATTATTTTGACTGTATTCTGGCAATCGTCAAGGGGGACATCAGTAAGGACAATACAAATGTGAGACAACCCATCAGTGCCAAAGACCATTTCACAGTATGTCTCAGGTAAATGACTTTATTTAAAGTGAAATTTATAGCCTAATATCATATTATATAAGTTTGATAACTTCTTTACCACAATGGCAAAGTCTCCACAACTCCTTTAAATTGTCCTGCAAATTGAGATGAACTTTGATTGGGTGTTAATTAACTTCTAAAGTACATCTCTTATTTTATATTCTTAGTCTGAAAGTGTCTGTCGCTGTCGTTAAAGTTGGAGTATGTTTAGTTAAAACAATTTTTACAACATATATTTAAAGTTACTGTTATAGTTACCATTCTTGGTGTGGACGGCTCTTAACTACTGAATAAACAGTGATATTAAATTGTTTCTCCAAAAACTAGTTTTGGTTTCACTCTGGCTCTGTTTTTACTGAGTGAGGCGTTACAGAACAATGTCATGTCACAACAATGTTGATTTATGAGTTTTTAATTGATAAAATGGCACAATGCTCACAGTATCTTAGCAGGAACTGACTCTTGGAAAAGAAGTTTGTTTCCTTGAACTTACAGTGACATTGAGCTGTGTGTTTGTCATTATTACATAATTGTCTAGACGTTCTAGATACTCTTATAAAATACAAATACCTGTTTGCAGAAGTATTCACCCCCTTTAGACGCACACATAAATCATCACTGGTGCAACCAGTTGGTTTTAGAAGTAGAAGTAGTTCTTCTTCTTTATATGTTGACTTAACTATCACTGTCGAGCACAGATCTGCATCCAACTCATACTGAGGTGACTTTACTGGTCATCAGTCCCAGGTGACTGTCGGCATTTATTGAAATAAATCCAACATGGTGCAGGAACCGTTGGTGCACATTGCCACCTAATGGTCTTTGGGTGTATAGCACAAATATTTTTCTCCCCATTTATTAAGACTAATGATGCAGCATCTGCATTTGTTACCAGAGAAAAGCACTTAAAGTTAATAATATCAATATCATACTGTTGCTAAAAGAACTGCAGCTAATTTAGTTCAGAAGTCATTAACTAGGCGTACTCGGAAAATGACCCAGATGGATCCATCACTCTCAAAATGAATATTCTGAGATTCAGTGCAGTGGTACGTGAGTGTACACACCTGTCAGTAAAAATGACTCAGCAGAATTAGATGTACCCGAACAGACAGGTGAAGCCTCGATTGCACAGCGATACCCAATGTGGACTCTTTCATCTTCGCTCAGGAATAAATGAAAGTTTATTACTAGTGTAATAATGAAGCTGATAATTTCATAACATTAATAAAAACTACATACTAATATTTGTGCACACAGAAACGCTCAGTGCAAAGACACAAGGGGGCGCTGAAGCCCTTCAGTTTTCCCCTCAGTATGTTCACAGTTAAGGTGCTGATATTTCTGAAAAAATGAATTAGTTCTGCTAAAAGTTGCTTCTACCAATTAGTTCTGTTTCTTATCTGTAATTGTGTTTTTCTTTTTGTCCAACGACTTCTTGATTGAGGCTTTTGAGTTGAAAAATATTCTACCCAGCAACAGTGGTGTAATCATATCTGAGTAGCTGCTTAAAGCTCAACAGTTGGAAGTTCCTGCTTCAGTGGTTTTAAGATAAGATGAGATAAGACTTCATTGATTTTGGTGAATTGGTGAAATTCAGTCGCTACAGCCAGCGAGTATTACAAATAGCAAATAGGCCCACCTCAGAACTTTGGCCTTGACTTTGAGAGTCTCACTTCCTCACTGGTCCTCTGTGTTGATGCTGAACAATCTGCATTTACAAACACACACAGAGGAGGAGGACAGAGAAGTTAATGTGTTCTGTAATGTTTCTACGTGCGCATGAAGAGCAGATAAATGTGCTGCTTGTGAGTCGTATCATGTTCATGGAGGCTGGTGAGACTCTGAGGAGCAGGAAAGCAGGAAGTTCCTCCTGAGAATCCAGTGAAGTCCTGATGGATGGAGAGACACAGAGATCAGAATAAACAGGTTGGTACCACTGTTGGACAGCACAGCAGTGACATCCAGTGGACTAAAACAGGAGTGACACATTGAGGAGAACCTGCAGCTGCACTCAGTCACTGTGCAGTACCACAGTGGATTGTTGCTTGATGAATAGAGTTTCAGCCTTTCAGTGAATTAACAAGCCAGTTTGTTTCTCTCAGCAACTACTTCACTTGTTTCTGCCATTGTTCAGTTTCAGTGTCTCTAAGCTCCCATTCAGTACAGAGACCACAGCAGACCATGTGATGGTGGCATCAAAAGAGTGATACCAGTAGGCTACACCTATGCTGAAATAATTTGACCATGGCCAAAGTTTTCTGTGGTGGTTGAGCACGAAATAAATAAAGTAGAATGATTAAGGTCTTAGAATGAGATTCTGACACAATACAAAGCCAGAAATAAACGAATAATGCAGGAACTGCTCCTTGGTATCATTCAGTAGTGCAAATCTGCCATTAACCAACAGTATATGATGATGTCCTGTATGATATCTTTACTAACAATGTTACCTTTTTTATTACTAATTTGCATGAAATGTAAACCTTTAAATAACTGTTTTGATTTTAAATTTAGATCCTTTCTTGGGGATGATATGTTAGATTTATCCACAGATTACAGATGAAAAAAAAAATCATCCACATTGAGCTTTGTTGTTTTAAAATAGTTCCTTCCAATTTTTTATTACTTTTATGAAAAAATAAAATTCAACAAAACCATGTTCATATTTGTAAAAAGACAAATTTTTAAACGTGATTAGATGCAATACTTAGCTTTCACCACAAGAAGTCACTAAAACGTTTTAAATGTGTCACCTTACACTTTACCCGTTCCGGTGCCTCCTTTAAAATTGTCCCCGGCTCGACGTCCTGCTCTTCCCATAGTTCCACAACACACATGCATCGACCGTTAAGGTAGCTGCCTGAAAACTTGGGCGACATGAGTGCTGATAATCGTGGTGGAAACGTGTCTGTGCCTTTACGAAATCTCCTGAACTCCATCCAGTGCATTAGAGACCGAGTCAGAGGTAAATGTGACACAGCAGATGTGACGCAGCACTAATAGTTAGCTAAGTTAGCCTGTAACCCAGCTGTACGCATGCTAGCCCAAGTCAAGCTAAATGTGCTAGCTTTAGCTTTAACGCAAGATAAACCTTTATTGTTATTTATTGACTCTTTGTTTCTCAGCTAAGAGTTATTGTTTTTAATTTAACGTGTTATCGAGATTTATGCCACAGTGATAACGTTAACGTGTTTGCTAAACTGTTAGCAAGTTGTCATTTCCTTGTAAAGCGCTTGGAGCAGCTTGTCGTAGATCAGCTGTATTACCAGGTTATCTTCACCCAGCTGGAGAAACAGTTCTGCAGTGTCAGTTTGTGGTGCAGCTGCTGAGTTGTATTGCGAGGTGTTTTAATATTCAGTCATCTCTCAGTGATCTTAATAAAAGACACGAGGAAGGATAAAATAACCAGATGGGAGTGTTTGTTATTGTTTACTCCAGTGATATAAACACGTGACAATTCGGGAAACATTAACATTGGTGTATAATCAACAACAGTTATTAAGAATGAGACAACAAGGGAAAGCAGCTGACTGAGTACAAGCACACAGAGGGAATAACATTACCTGTGCTGTATTTCCCTCCTCCCAAAAATTCTTAAGGGTATCCTGAAACCTTTTGCAAGTAACGATTGTTTCATTGATTTTAATTGTTGAGTCCATGAAATGTCAAAAACAGTCTAAAAGAAAAACCCATCACAAGTTACGAGAGCGGAGTTAATCTTCCAATGATGGATCAACAGCCCACAGCCCAAATATAGTCAGTTAGCGATGCTTTAAAACACAGAAAAGCTGCGTATCTTCACATCTGAGGAGCTTGGAGCTTGGGTTTGGTACCTTTTCCACTTTGGCTTTTGAAGATGGCATTTGTTTATAAATTTAACCTGATAAAGGAAAGATTTGCCGAACAAAATGCTCATTTTCCTCCACAGATGGAGAGTCCAATGAATCAGATGGAGCCTTCAACCTCTCCAACTTCTGGGACACTCTGAGTTGAGTATATCGTGGCCTCCTTCTCCTCCTTCACCTCCTTCTCTCTTCTAAGCTTCTCTCAGGGCCCCATGATTGCAAACTTTCTCATCTTGTTACCTTGGATGTCTTGTTCTGCCCTTGGCGTTAGATGTCATATGTCAAAAACATGTATTCAGAATTTTTATATCGAACAACACACTCAATTCTTTGGCTTCTATTTATTTATTTGGACAGGGTTTTGTTTCCAGCAACTCAACATTTCTCCTTATATTGATACCATCCCATCATCTTCCTGTTCCATCCAGAAACACGTCCAGCCACCATGGTGTTAAATCATCTCAAAGCCATTTAGTGGATCCTTTTCATGTGAAGTAACTGTCTCTTCTGTCCTCAGACCAGGCAGTGAAGGCAGTGTCCCAGGAAGCCACTAAACTCAGCCTGGCCTTCTCCAAACCCCCGCTGCCATCACAACAGGTCAGGACAATGACGCCCTCCTGAGTTTATGCTGCACCAACAAGACACTGAGATAAAAGCAGCACGTTTTAAACACTTATTGTACATATTTATGTGCTTTCTCTCTCTCTCTGCAGGATGGAGACAAATTAGCAGAATCCATCCTGAAGAGCGTCCTGACTCTGTCTACAGTGTACTATTGGCTACCTAAGAGCCAAGGTAACAGCCGGTTATTACCAGGAGAGTCCAGGAATCAGCTGGTTGGCTGTGTTTTAGTCCAGTAGTCACAGCCTGATTTCATTCACTTAAATGTGGTTTTGTTTGATATGACATGAGTTTCTCTCTGTGGATCCTGATCAGCAGCCCTGCAAACATACATGCAGACAATCACAGGATGTTAAAACTCTGCAGTGAAACTCAGACTAGACTTGATATCAAGTAAACAAGCACATGTTGCTTAAAGCTTGTTGTGCCTGCTGTTTGAGAGTTTGTGTATAGATTTTAAATGGCTGTAAATCTCTGTCAGCGTCTTGACTTCAGCTCTCTGTCGTCGCTTCTGTCTGCAGGTGTTAGTCTGCGGCGACAGGTCAGAGACGCCACGGTCGAGGTTCTGGAGGGAGTCGCACAGCTGCTGGAGGTCATACTGAGCTCGCCGCTGCAGAGGTGCATGCACACTCAAACGGACAGTTTTAATTGATCGCCATAGTAGAGTAAGATGTAATGCACACACACAAGCATGCACGCACAAACAGTGAACAATGAACAGGAAATCCAAAATATATGTTTGCATGAGTATTAAGCTCCTTCAATAGGANGTCTTTGGAGCTGAGCGAGCTGGTGGAAGGTGTCCCCTTGTGGCTAAACAAAATAAGAGACCAAATGTGGTGTAAGCTGGACTGTATCATTGTTTGCACTGTTTTATTGAAAATCTCAGCAAAGCACTACAAATAAAATGTTTACTGAAAGCCCTGTGTCCTTTGTGTGCGTTAACAGTGATGCTCTTTCTGTATTCACACTATGTAATAATAAGAAATGTGTCGCTTTATACTTGACCAGTGGTTCCCAACATTAATCTGAGGGGTCAGCAGATGATTAAAGGAGTAAGAAAGCTAAAAGAGATTTCTTTAACACAATATTATGTTCATTTACACAGACCTTTCAGTGTCTTTTACCCCCTCTATAAATTCTTAAGTGAATAGCTCTTTTGGTTTTACTGCTCACAAATCATGTCCACACTAAAACCTGTGATGAAGGTCCACATAAATCTGGTAAAGGCTGACACAAATCTAAAGTCCCTGATGGAGAAAATAAAACCTATACATGCATACTGGAGATACAGGGTGTTGGATTTTAAGGAAATATACATGTAAAGGTACTTTAAAGTGAAAATTAATTACATGAGAGAAATGGATTTTTATAGCACATTTCAAACACAGAGGTAAGTCAAAGTGCTTTACACGAGGCAAATATATCTATTAAAGGAACATTTAAAAGCACAATAAAGAAACTCAAAAAATAAATACAGCAAAAATAATAGAGAATATGAAGTTTTGGTGCAAAGTTGCCACAAATTTAATAAAAGACAAAAGTGTAGGAGAGAAATTTATCAAAGGCAGAATGAAGCAGCAGTTTTGCTTCAGACTTGAACAAATTGTAACATCGCGAGATTTTCCTCTAAACATCTGTTATCTTCGCCCTCTTCTCTGAAATAGAAACTGCTGCGCTCTGTCTGAAGATGCGTTCAAGACTATGGGAAACAGAGCTGCAAACTCTAATGGAACAAACTGCACAAGGGCTCATCTCTGTGTTCACCTGGTTGAACAGAGGTCCATTACTTCGTCTGGAGTTGTAGACTAGAGCTATCATATATATATATATATATATATATATATATATATATAACAATGACAAACAGATAGATAGATAGATAGATAGATAGATAGATAGATAGATAGATAGATAGATAGATAGATAGAATTTATTGATCCTACACAGAGCGAGTATTGACATTATATAAGTGACTGAATTAGAGTGATGGCCTGTGGATGGAAACTGTTGTTGTGTGTGGTTGTTTTGGCCCCCAGTGCTCTGTAGCACCTACCAGAGGGGAACAGTTAGAACAGTTTGTGTGATGACCCTGCAGTGAAGAAGTATAAGTCCTGAATGGAGTGCAGGTTGTCACCAAATAATACCTTTACAGGTAATGATTCCACCTTTTCAGGAGAGATTTTGCTGTATATGACTTACATACTTTTGCTTTTGATGTAGATGTAAGTACAACTTTTTGATAATGGCTTGCATGTGTACTTAAATAACATTTTCACTTCTTGAACTCTGCTTGTAATTGAGTATTTTTATATTGTGTTATTCATAATTTAACTTAAGTAAAGTATATAAATATTTCCATCACCTCTGACTCCGGTCATCTCTCAAAATATAAGTTATTCAATTTTGCCACCAGAGGGAGCACTACGCTCCAGCCATGCAATTTACAATTTCCGAGGGACATGAACGTAGCGTGACAAAGAAGCGAAACCAATACGGAGCAGCAGCCTTCTGATTAGCAAAAAGAAGTTCTCAGAGCCTGCCGGCAAGTTCCTTACCCCCGTTTAACTCCGCGTCGGTCCGATCGACCAGGAGAAGATAAAATACACAGAGTAATGTCAGCATTAACTACGTACACAAGGGGTGCAGATAGTTTCAGGTGCCGGTAGTCGTTTCGACCAAGTCATTTGTGTTGTGAAGAGGACTGCTTGCGGCGTTGCTAACTCTGAGAACCAGCAACCGGTAAGAAATGTGAGCTTCCGAACATTAGCATAGCTAGCGGTGGCAGTGTGGTTAGCTTGCTAAGTTAGCTATCGGTAAACAGCACTCGAATGCCACTTGAGTTAGCACAACTTAGCCGGCGAGCTAACTTAGCACTTGAGCAACAAAAGAGTGGAAGTTACGTTTGTTGAAATAAATGGAAACTCGGGAACGTAATCCAGGTGTGCCTCCTTTTTAAGTGAACTTTGAGTGTTACTTTTGACAAACTGTCAAAATCGTAATGTGTTTTAGCAACTAAGCTATTAGCAGCTAGGTAAGCTAACACATTTTGGACACGCTGGAAATTCCGCACGGTGTGGTGGAAAACGAGGCTTAAATTGTCTAAAGACAAATTCTGGTAAATAATGTGGGTGGTAATCACAAGAAAACAGGACGTCTTTGTTTCATTCGGGTGAGTGTTTATTTGATCCACCTAGCTAAAACTAATAATAATAGTCATGCATTAGCATTAACTGTTAAAATCTAAGTTACCTTTATGAGCTAAGTTTTTGTTGAAACTATTTGAAGGTGGCTTTGATTCAACCACCCCAATTATATTATAGATGGTATAATAAATACCAGAAACACCTTTCTATGACGCAATAAAAATTGAAAAGTAGTACAAAATACAAGCTTCTGAAAACCACAACCTTTAGCTTGGGGTACCTAATAAACTGACCACAAAATGGATCCAAATGGTGTAATGTTAGCTGCACGTTTTAACAGGAATCCAGGTTTTTAATCAACTGTCACTGCTGAGCGTACAGCTCAGACAGTCAGACAGTTGTGTACAGTGTGATCCAGAGCAGGTTAGTCCGTGGCCCATCAGTAACATGACAGCTAAAATACTTTGCCATCTCATAAAGCAGGTCCATCCAGTATGCTTAAATCTGACATATGAGTATGTCTTTAGACGGGTTTCATGCTCACAGCCTCTGCTGCACCCACGCTCTTTGTGTTTTGTTTTGTCTGATGTTTGCTGGGGGTGCGCAGATCTGGCCCTTGTCTTTTCCCTGCAGCCAATCTGTCCGTCTCCATCACTGTAGAGACACTGAACACGTCAACAATACCACAGTGAATATTGATGCATGCTGCCCACTGCAGTAACAGCTCACGTGAAGTTAAAAGATGGATGTGAGCAGTGATGGATGTACATTGAAAACAGTATATGCAGTAGAGTGTATGAGAGCTCACTGTAAGGCAGGATGACTTGTATCATGTCTTTCTTTCAGAGGAGGTTCACACAGTTTCCTCTGGGGAGTGTCAGGATACATTTGGTTCTGGCACCGTGGTGAGTTCACAGATATTATGTTCATGCACAGATGGTAACCAGTGTTTCATCTTTTCAGACCACCGTTAAACAGAAGAGATGCCTCAGAAACAGAAGTCCAGGTCTTGGGTGGACTTGAAACAGGCTGGAAATGAATGTTTCAAGACAGGCCAGTACGGAGAGGCCACCAGTCTTTACAGCCAGGCCATCAAAGAGCTGGAGAAGAAAAGTAAGTGAGATTTAAACATTACCTGTGGACCACACAGCGCTCTCTGAGGAGTCTGGACACAACCGTGTTTGTTTGCAATCAAAGCAGCACAATCTAATCACACAGTATGTAAAGCTTTGTGTCATTTTAATGTCCATCTGGACGGCGATGCAGTTTGCAGAAGAAGGCTGCAGCCACAACACGTGCAGGAGGTTTCTTTTATGTCATTGTCGGCCGGCCTTCTGTCTTCCCCCCTGGACGTTTCTGATTGATTTTTGGCTGAGACTACGTCGCCTGTTTGGTTAAATGCTCCTCTTAACGAGTTTTTTTTCCTCTGGAGGTAAAGGGAAACAAGAGGATCTGGCCGTTTTGTACTCAAACCGTGCAGCAGCCTACCTGAAAGATGGCAACTGCGCAGAATGTGTGAAAGACTGCAACATGTGAGTGTGTTTATTTGTAATTTATAGTTTTAGAGTTCTGTCACTTGAAAGGACGTCTTTCAGGCGACGGTGGTCTCCTGCAGCTTTGACCTCGTCACACTTGGAGATCAAACCTGTTCTTCTGTGTGTCTCACCCGGTCGAGCGTCAGCTAAAGGTCGAACTTAAAGACGGTGTATAATTTCTCTCAGGTCTCTGGAGTTGTTCCCGTTCAATGTCAAGTCTCTGCTGCGTCGCGCCGCGGCCTATGAAGCTCTGGAGCGCTACAGGCTGGCTTACATCGACTACAAGACCGCTCTGCAGATCGACTGCAACATCGCAGCCGCTCACGATGGCACCAACAGGTACGAGGCGGAGTGACCCAGATTTTACACATTCATCCACTCTGATGAGCAAGATTCAGAGAGAAGAACTGGTATCATTACGACTCTTAACAACAGCCGCATTGATCATCTGTTCAGGTGTTTATTTTCTTTCCTTTTTCACATTGATTTCACTGTTTTTGATTGTTTCTCAGGATGACGAAGGCGCTCACAGAGGCAGACGGACCGTCATGGAGAGAAAAGCTTCCTCCCATCCCCGCCGTTCCTCTGTCTGTCAGAGAGAAACTCGCCCGCAAAACCACAGCCAACGCTGCCCAGACAGCCGCCACGCCGCAGCAGAACGGCACCACGCAAACAAACAAAGCTGGTGAGAAAATGTCTGTCTCCTGTTGTCCAACGTGTCACTGAAGGGATTTTATGCAGCTAGAAAGACCTCGTGTGTGTCAGCATGTTCATTTCCATGATAACCAGTTTGTTGGCATCGATTTTACACCTTTAAAAACTCATCTCTGTTCATCAAAATTACATATTTAGAAGTCTTTCTGTGGAAAAAAAAATCCATTCATGCCTTAAAATGGCTTAGATGTTTCTCTACACCTTTGCCTTCATTAAATATGTGCATTTATATGCCTACAGTCTGCGCTCACTGCTTACTTTGCTCCCGGTAGGTCTTGTAGGATATAAAGTCAGATCACAGTAATATGGTTTTCTTCTTCTCTGTCTTCCCCCTCACGCTTCCTGCTCCTCCTGTCGTCAGCTCCCAGCGATAAAGACGTAAAGAAAGGCCAGGTGCTGAAGGAAGAAGGCAACGCCCTGGTGAAGAAAGGAGAGCACAAGAAGGCCATAGAGAAGTACAGCCAGAGCCTCAAACACAACCC
>JBBMOE010000505.1:0-11036 GCA_037975065.1 Chaetodon trifasciatus
AATAAATATAGCAAATTCATTCATCTTACCCAGAATCACAAACTTGTTTCAGTGAGCTTTACAATGTGACATTTTGAAAAATGTTAAGCTGTTTATGAGGTGAGGTGATATTTATTTATCATAGTGAGATACTGTGATAGCTGTGATGCCAGTAGTGCTATTAGTAATGCCCCATTAATGCACGTGTTGATACAATGATAATCTCAACTAATATTTTAGCACATTAAACATCTTTCTATCTATGTGGAGTATGGGAGGTCCAGGCTACATTAGTGTCAGGGCCTCGCACTTTCTCACTGAGTGATGCAGTATGTTGCTTCCTAACAGGACTCCAGCCCCACTAACCTTCAGCTAGGCAGAGGGGGCTCTTCCCGCCAGGACAGAGGGAAACTAATGATCCCTGCTGTGAAACAATCTCATGCCGGTGTCTATATCTGCCAACTCACAACACTCATCAACAACCAGCAGTACAAAGTCAGCAGAGCCATCCTGCTCCATGTGCAAGGTGAGCAATGTCATGACGCACATCATTTCTTTATGAACAGCTCTGCTATGGAGCACAGGCTCCATGAGACTTGCCATCTGATTTTTTTCTGAGAGACATTTCTACTGTAAGTTTTATTTGGAAAGCTCATTACAATATGTATACCGATGTAAATGAGGGTTGACCCTTATCACACAAAGTTTCTTTTTTATTTGATATTTAAATATGTATTAATGCCAGTTATACGTGCAATCAGCCTGCTGTGGGTGTAGTGTTTGAGGATTAATGTAAATAGCAAATGTTACTGTCATTATAGGATCATGAGTAATAATCAGGTTAGTAGATTAACAGGATAAGTCATTAGTTTACTTCTCCACAGTAGCAGTCAATCATTAGTGTACCCTGCCCTCTGCTGGCCTAATGGGTGCATCATACTGACCTCACAGACATCTCAAGCTCACACAAGATGTAAGAAAAACACCTGGCAAGATTTATTATGATTGTGTGAATATGTCATTGTTGTTGTCATTTGAAGAGTTGTTTATTTGGATGTCTTGTCTAAATGTGTGTGTATGTGTGAACGTCCAGACCCTGCAACAACTACCACCCCGACTATTCCTGACCTCTCCTTGACCACTAACCCAGGCCTGATCAGCAGCAGCAGCTCCAGCACTGCTCACAGTGAGTTGTTTGGAACTGTTTTGGTGTTCAATTTTTACTTTCCCTGTGAATACAATAAAGCTGACAATGATGCTGATTAAATCTGTTCCCTGTCATAATGTCTTAGCTCCAATAATTCAGCCACCTGTGATCGTCTCACCACTGAATGGAACCATTTTCGAAAGTCTGCATGGTGAGTGATGATATGTGTTTCTAATCTCATGCTTAGATGCAACATAAATAGATTGGTTAGATACAACAAAGGTGGAATGTGCATTAACTTTTGATTTTATTTAGGTTCAGGAGTGGAGCTGTTTTGCAAGGTGCTCACTGAATGTGAAACAGCAGATTCCACTGTGGTCACCTGGCTGGTCAATGGCCAATCAGTGGAGTCCTCATACCTTGATGGGCGGGCTCTGCAGGGGGGAAGGAGGTAATTGCTGATTTGATTTTGCCACACAAATAGAGCTGCAGGAAATAATGCACCTTAGAGCCCCCAGGTGGCAGAGAAAGAGCACTGCTTGACTTTAGATTGAAAGCTTCACTCAAATTCTTTTTTATCCTTTTAAGATGCATGCTAATATTTGTGAAGCAGGCTTCATTTTCACATTGATCTAGTATAAATATGTTACAGTGTGTTTGTTTTTGTGCTTTGTGATTAAAGCTTTCTAATATAGTTACATAAACATCTTGCCTAGTTTCAGCCTCGTGGTACATCTCATTGAAGCTAGCAGCCTTCTGCCACGGTTGAAAGCTTCTAGTTTGAAAAGGGGATCTTATGATCTCAGTAGGACTTACCTGCTTTAATAAATTAATCACAGTAATAATAACAGTAAGTCATACCATGTAAACATATGGCTATGTCTGTTTCAATGTTTCCAGGGTGACCAGGGTGTCTGAAGGCTGCCAGATTGAGTTGAGGCTTATTTTGGTATCGATAACTGAAGAGGACGTGAAGACAGAGCTGAAGTGTGTCACTCAGAACCAAGGAGGGACCCAGGAAGTAGTTGCACAGCTCCAGCTGGAGGGTGAGTCAGGAGTATATGAGCAGTGTGCAAATGAGAGAGGCCCACTGAAACATTTCTGTCACTCAAATACTTAGAATGTAAAATTCTTGAAGCACAACCAGTGTGCTATATTTTTGACATTCTGGCCATTATTGGTGTCAGCTGTGATAATATGACCTGGGAACATGGTGTTACAGAGGATGCTTAACAGGCCGAGAAACATGAGCAGTCAGACCATCAGACAGGCTGCAATTTAATGCACAGTCGTCTGTGGAGAACTACAGCAAGAACATGTCATCATGCCCACTATAACCAATGGCCAGTCCAAGCTATAGTACATATACACTGGAATACATACATATACATATACATATACACACACACACACACACACACACACATACATACATATACATATATACGTGTGTGTGTGTGTGTGTGTGTGTGTGTGTGTGTGGAATGCGCCCTTGTGATGATATGTGGCCTCTACATAAAACATATATTTACCTCGGTCTCTCTCTTCGCAGACACCACATTTACATGGCTGGTGGTAGGTGTGGTGGCCACGTCCTGCTTCCTGGCTGTGGTTTCAGTCTTCCTCTATGTACTCTTCAAACCTAAAAGGAAAAGGAAAATGGATTACTTTCTGGCTCGACAGAACAGCACCTTCTAACTGTGCCAGTGCATGCACTGCCTCCATGAACATCCTTCATGTTTTCACTGTTAGATTAATTATTATTATTATTTGTAAGTTTATTTGTAAAGGGACCATGTACAATAAAAAACATAAATGTTCCCATCTGATGCACTGTACCAGAGGTAGCTCAGAGCTAATTTACATCTGCAGTCCCTTGGCAGGTCACAAGTCAGACATTTGTTAAAAAGACATCACAGAGAAATAGCAATAAGACAGTAAACAAACATCACAGAAAAATGGCAATAAGACAATGACACAAAACTATACAGTTAAGCCACCCACTCATATATACACAAACACTATCATGCACCCACTCAGAGATACACTCACATACACAAACACGGTCATACAGTCATATTTAAAAAATCAGTGATTACAGAGTTGAGTGTCTTTCAGTAGATTTTTGAGTTTGTTCTTAAAGTTTCCGATAGAATCACAGGTTTGTTTATACAGAGATTCCAATGGTTTGACGGTTGTTTCTCCAGCTTGTCCCCAACAAGTGATACAATACAACAAGTGAGAAAGGGTCATAGCCTGCATGAATGTCTTTGCAGCATTCATTGAAAGACAGCCTCTAATATGTCTGAAATGTATTAAATTGTACCTGATGGTTTTTGGTCATTTTTTTTTTCACATTAAAATTTAGATTTGAATCAATGATTAAGCCAAGATATTTAACTCCTTCACAATTTCAATCTTCTCTGCTTTTATGAAAATGCTGCCACTGGAAGACCGGTTGGTTTTAGAGAAGAACATACCTTTTGTTTTGCTTATGTTAAGGCTAAGACATGACTGGTCAGGCCACTCTGTGATCCTTTCCATAGCAGCTGTTAGCTTCTTGGCCGCAAGTTCAGCTGTTTTTGCATGTGTATATAAAACAGTATCGTCAGCATACATTTGTAGATCCATGCCTGGACATGCTTGTGGCAGGTCATTTATGTAAAGACTGAACAGAAAGGGGCCTAAAACAGAACCTTGTGGCACACCCATTTTACAGTTGATATTGTCAGAAAAGACATTGTTAACCTTAACACATTGCATCCTGTCAGATAAGTAAGATGACATCCATTGCAGTGTTTCAGATGAGAAATTGAATTTTGAGAGTTTTGAGATCAGAACATTATGATTTACCGTGTCAAATGCTTTTCTCAAGTCTAAAAAAACAGCACCAACCACCCCTGCTTTTTCTAATTTAAACAGTATCTCATGCACTGTGTGCGTGGGATTTTGTGTAGTGGAAGCACCACGTTGCGTTTGGTGTTCACACTCCTATTACAGGGATGCAGTGTTTGTAAATCAGCAGCTGCATTCAGCTACAGTGATATGTCCTCACCCCCTGTCCTCCATTTCTCCACCTTTGACTGAAAGTTACAGATGGATTTTTTCTTTCTTTTGACATTGTGTGTGTGTGTGCTAATGTGGCAGTTACACGCATTTCGTTTATCAATACAGCTGAAGCCATTGTAGCAGTTTCCTTTCATGCACCTATTCGTAGTCCTGTGGCAGAAATATCTTGCTTAAATATAACACAGAACAACCAAACTGATGCCAAACAAAGGTACAGCAGGAGAAATAACATATCGGCAAAAATCCAGTAATGGCTTCTACAATGGCTACATACTGCATATACTTGTAAAAGTCATTACATCTGTTTTGTCATCTAAACACTCCGTACGAGGGTCAAAAATAAACACTCAGTGGCCACAAAGCGTACATATATATGTGTGTATTTTTCAACATGTTCTCAGGGAAGCATTTGGCAAATCTAACCAATCAATCTCTATGCTGATGTGTATGTTTGATTGTCTGATGTCTGATGCACCATTTTATGTAGTTATTGCATACAAGACATTGTGTTGGACCAAAAAGTGCAATATTGTCCTATTAAAAACACAGTCAAATAAAGGGCCACAACCTTGAAACCGTAGCTTTTGATGCTCTTTTGAATGATTCATTGTTGTTTAGACTTTATCTCGTTTTATATTGAGAGTATATCTTCACTGTCATGTCCATGACCATGTTTCTTGAACTAAGAAAAACAGCCCTGTTGTTACCTTTGTGGCAATGAATCCATCACAAGGTCCAGCGGGCTGGTCTTTAATGGTTTATGTGGCGTGAGAAGTAGGAGAATATGCTCAGTACATAAAGGTTCATTTAATCCAATTAAAACAAGTTATTGGTGTCCAGATTTATTTGAGGTTTTAAAGAATGTGTCGGTGACTGGTTTGGTTAAGGACTGGTTGATCAGTTCATTTGCAGGTATTTTAATATCAAGTAGTTTTTCTAAGGAGCCACTAGAGGTCGCAACGTGACAGTGTTTTAAAAAGAGCCTCCAATGACACCATGATACAAAGCAGAGGCATGAGAGACAGCTGCACTGAGCAAACAGGGATTAAATAGTGCTGGGACAGATTCATGTGACAGAACAGGGTGGGACAGAGCACATTGTTATTAACGGCACTGCTCTATAAAAAACATGCTCTGAGTGATGTGGAACAGTTCTGTGGATAGTGTGAATCACAAGCAGAGCAGGATCCAGGCAGCTCTCCTCCCAGCGATTGCTCAACAGATTAGGACACACACTGGCTTTCAAAAGATCCCTGAAAGGGAAATTGCAACATGTGCCGCAGCCTGCACAAAAGAGGAAGTCCAAGCTGGAGAGGACACGTCTCAGCTTAGATTTAAGTTAAAAAAAAAAAAAGGCAAGATGTTTTCCCAGGATTTTCATGTGACCTGAGGAGGCTGCTGCCTTTATGAAAGGACTAGAATAACATCGGGCTGGTGAGTCCTCTCTTTTCAACTATATTAACTAAGAGCTGGGAGAATTCTTAATACTCTGTAAGCTCAAAATCCCTGACATCACCGTAACGGTTTGTGACGTTGCTACAGGACTGCCTGCTCCACATCTGGACTCTCACCACAGCTGCTAGCACCTTTTTACTGCTTCTTCTTAAACTTGACCTCAATTTGTCGTGAGTCCTGGCACTAAAGAGACAGACGAGGTGGGTGGGTGGGGGTGGTGGTGATGGGGGGTTAACAGGTAGAATAGAAAGAAATTCAAACAACACTGTTTTCCCATATTTATGTAGCTTCGTTCAAACATCTTTAGCCTGACTTTGCTCAGGATGTTCACACTTAATGTTTCTCACCAAAAAACTATGCTGCATTTACTCCTAACAAATGTGTCGAATGCAGTTTTCTCTCCATTATACATTTGCAGAACCCNAAAACTTAACTGTCTGCAGTCGGGAGGAGCTGAGTCAGCTAATGGTGGAAATGGTGTAACATTAGCTATGGTTTTAAATCGATGGTGATAGATTTAAAGTAATGGGTACAAGCAACACAACTAACAACTGTCATGGGCTGCCAACTTACCCCAGATGTAGTTCGTCACTTAGACAGGCATGTGACTAGCAAAGGTCTTTAACTTTGCATACAGGACACCATCCAAACATTAACAAGAAATGTTTTCAGAAAAAATCTGAGACATTGGCATCAACTACCGGATATGTGAGTAGACATTAATTTCTTTGTTTCTTCTTGCAGGCTCGTTTGGGGTTTTCATTGATAAGATGATAGATACATGCAGCAGATGACGTATCTGGTTTGTGAGATGGATCTCTGCCACCAACAAGTGAACAGGTTCTGACCTGTTCACTTGGCAGAAAATGCCACATTTTTATACTGCTTTTGGGTGTTCTAACTTAAAGAGTATTTTAAAGTTTTTAAAATGGTGCCGTACGGGTGTCGGCTTGTTAGAAGAAGAGGAAGAATAAGAAGAAGAATGTTACTTTATTAATCACACACATGCTTTTGAAGAACACAACAACACATCATGCACATGCTTCAGTGAAATTATTCCTCCGCTTTTGACCCATCTTGGTCAGTCCTTCCTCCACAGCAGACCAGGAGCGGTTGGCTGCCAGCCGACAGCGGCGCCCGGGGACCCAGTTCCTTTCTCGTCACCATTGGTCAGGTGGTGGTCTTCTTGCGTGTTTTTAATGGGGTTTTTTTGTGGAGGATACTCCAGGTGAACACGGGGATACAACAGTGTGGGAAAATATTCTGTGACTCTCATGAGGAGGACATTGACAGTTTGACAGACAGCATCATGGACTACATAAACTTCTGTGTGGAGAACACTGTACCCACCAGGACTGTACGGCGTCACTCAAACAACAAACCCTGGATTAATCCTGACATCAAGGCTCTTTTAAAAGAGAAGAAGAGGACCTTCAAGTCAGGAAACAAAGAGGAGCTGAAAACTGTTCAGAGGGAGCTAAGAAGGAAAATCAGGGAGGGGAAGGACAGATACAGGAAGAGAATGGAGGAACAGCTGCAGGAGAACAACACCAGGGGAGTCTGGAGAGGCCTGAAAACCATCTCAGGCCACCAGGAGCCAAACTCCCAGGCAGCTGGGGATCCAAAGTTGGCAGATGAGATGAACACCTACTTCTGCAGCCCTGCAGCAGCCCCCCCCCCCAGTATTCAGCTCACTACCACCAACGCGCCATCCCTCACTGCTCCTCTGAGCCCCCCACCCACATCACAAGACACTCAGCCCCCCTACTCCAGCTTGTCCCTCACACCTCTCCAGGTGAGGAATCAGCTCAGGAGGTTAAAGACCAGGAAGGCTGCAGGACTGGACGGCCTCAGTCCCAGGCTCCTCAGATCCTGCTCTGATCAGCTGAGCGGGATCATTGGACATCTGTTCAACCTGAGCCTGAGACTGGGAAGGGTGCCATGCCTCTGGAAGACATCCTGCATGGTGCCTGTGCCAAAGACCCCACATCCCAAGGACCCTAGCTGCTACAGGCCGGTGGCCCTAACATCACACCTCACGAAGACCCTGGAGCGGCTGGTCCTTGCCCACCTGCGCCCGTTTCTCTTCACACTCTATACAGCTGACTTTTCCCACCTGTCACCCACCTGCCACCTGCAGAAGTTCTCTGATGACTCTGCCATTGTCGGCCTCATCACAGATGGGGACGACAGGTCATACAGAGGACTCATCCAGGATATTGTGGACTGGTGTCAGCAGAACCACCTCCTGATTAATGCTGGAAAAACCAAGGAGCTGGTTGTGGACTTCCGTCGGCGCCCGTACTCTTCCCCATCACCAGTGAACATCCAGGGAAGGGACATTGAGATGGTGACATCTTATAAGTACCTGGGTGTTCATCTGAACAACAAACTGGATTGGACTCATAACACAACTGCACTTTATAAAAAGGACAGAGCAGACTCTTTCTGCTCAGGAGGCTGAGGTCTTTTGGGGTGCGTGGGGCACTCCTGAAGACCTTCTATGACTCTGTTTTCTACAGTGTAGTCTGCTGAGGGAGCAGCATCACAACAGCTGACAGGAAGAGGCTGGACAAACTCATTTGGAAGGCCAGCTCTGTCCTGGGATGCCCTCTGGAACTGGTGGAGGAGGTGGGGGAGAGGAGGATGACAGCCAAGCTGTCCTCCATGACAGTCAATGACTCCCACCCCCTCCGACACACACTCACTGCACTGAGGAGCTCCATCAGTGACAGGATGCTACATCCAAAGTGTGTGAAGGAGCGATATCACAGGTCATTCCTTCCTGCGGCTGTCAGACTACACAACAAAAACTGCTCCAAGTAATCTGTGAATAATCTGTGCAATAATCTGTGCAATCCAACCTGTACATAACAGTCTGTAAATACTACTTATAATTTCTTAAACTGACATTTATTTTTTATTCCACTCTTTTGTATATACTTATTGTTTTTAATTTGCATGCAATTGTTACTCTAACTTTAATGCTGCACAACTTTCAGTATTTGATTCTTAGCAGTATGCAAAAGTCTCTGAATTAGTATCAGAAACTCTAACAGTACAGCTTTGACACAAGATAAAGGTCATGAAAATAAATGGGACAACTGCAAAGGAAACTGCGGTTCTGGTGATTTACCATGTTCTAGTCCTACAAATTTCATATACTTCATGTTTCAGCTGAGAGCATAGCGTGACTTGTAGATCACCTTCAAGGTAGCTAAAAGGGGTTAATTTCATACACTATGGAAATGAGCTTCCCAAGGCTTGAAATCTTCTTGAGCTTGGTAAGCTGCATAATAATGTTATAATACAGTTGCAGAGTTTGCTGAAAACTATTTTCAGATTTGGAGAATGAGGAAATTTGATTAGATGGAGAGATGATTGAAAAAGCCACGCCAGCTTTATTGTTCAGAGGTTTCATTTCTGTCAGTTCAAACTGTGTGAAGTCATCAGTAAAGATTAACCGTTTTCAGGAAGAAGCACAACAACTCGTCTTACAAGTCCAACAGTCCAAATGTTGGCACTTTTCAGAATCTATTCTGAAAGAAGTATATCTGGAAAACTGAGACACTCTTAAAACCTTCATTGCATAAGGGCAACACTTAGATGTCGCTTTCATATCTGGAGCAAATGTGGTCTGGTGGCCTACTTTTGAACGACAGCTCTGTTGAGCGCAGCATGAATCATTGCAGCCTACCTTTACTGCAAAGCAAGTTGTACTTTTTTTCCGGCTGAGTGGAAATTTCATGCAGGTGTTAGAGGAACAGTATAAACTGCTGCGAAGACATAAGGTGGGAAAATCTACCATTTTGTCAGATTAGTACAAGTAGTAGAGAAGTGACAAATTTAAAGTCTCAACACTCAGCCAGGTAAGTTCAAATCATCATCAAAGTCACAGCTCTGCACAGTCTGCTCTTTACTACTGTCGCCCTTTCATTTTACTATGTGGTAGTGCATAGAGAATTTACATAGTGGTTGATGATTATCCTTATTACATTATTATTCTTATTCTTTATCTTATTCTTATTCTATTATTCTTGCATTACATCTGTATGATAGCTGAAGTAAGTATAGTATTTTTCTATACATGCTGTGTGTGTAACTGGTTTCACATTGACTCAGTTGTTTTTATGGTGTTTTCCCTACAGTGTATCTCTTTTTCCTGTAATTTCTTTGGTGCCTTTTGATATTCAATACTGAATTTATAACTGGCGGCTTTTAAATCAAGGTAAATGCATAAGTATTTAGAAAACACACTGCATATGATTGCAAATTAATGTGGCTATAAGCTGTGCAATGTTCTGAAAATAATTGCCACCTGTAAAGTATATTGTTTACTGACCATCAAATAAGCTCTTCTCTTCCGAGCCTGTAATTTGTAATTTAATGGTGCTGAAAACCTCCCTCTTAATGTGCACATATCTGCATAAGGATATTATTTTCAATCCAGTTCAATTCTCAACAGCCGGTTATATAAAGGTACAGTAGTTTCTACAGTTACGCAATTGGGATTTTCTCCAGGATACGACATAACATCTGAGTAAAACACAGAGTCAAAACAGCAGTATTATGCTGGAAATTCAGAACAAAAGTACTATAATAAATGACAAAGACCGTTCAATCAGCTCGTTAAGATAAACAGATAAAGAAAGAGAGGGTATGAGAGTGAGTAAGTAAAGCTTTAAATATATAACACTCTTTATAACGTACAGTTACAAAGTGCTTCACACACATAAAAGACATAAATGAATGAACAAATAAAGTAAAAATATATTACAGTATAAAACACAGCACAATGAGAGATAACCAGACAATGAAAATAATAAAAAACAAAGCCCGGAGTGGAGATCTATAAAAGGCTCACCTATAAAAATGTGTTTTTAGAAGCTGCTTGAAACAGTCCAAAGACTCAGTAAATCTGGTAGACAGAGAAGATTATTCCAGGGGGTTTGGGCTAAAACAGCAAAGATGCCTTCACCGAGATTAGAGGATTGGAGTGACCAAGAAGTGGAACACGGAGAGAAGAGATCAAAAATGTTACTGGGGGAGAAGGCATGTAGAGCCTTATATGTAATCAACAGGATTATTTTTGTTAATTTTTATTCAGAATTTTACAGGAAACCAATGGAGGAAAGTAAGAACAGGGGTAATGTGGGACCATCAGCTAGTTCTAGTTAACAGCCTGGGAGCTACTTTCTGAGCCAACTGTAAATGACACATGTCAAGGAAATTACAATAATCAAGGCTGGAGGAAACATACATCTGACTTTTGTGATGTTTCTTAGCTGAAGGAAACAGGACTGAACAAGCTCAGTAACATGTTGGTCAAAAGTCATAAACTGATCCAAGATGAGATGAGAGAGAAAGAGAGAGAGAGAGAGAGAGA
>JBBMOE010000506.1:0-11004 GCA_037975065.1 Chaetodon trifasciatus
TGTGTGTGTGTGTGTGTGTGTGTGTGTGTGTGTGTGTGTGTGTGTGTTTGTGTGTGTGTGAGAGAGTCTTCATCAAACACTGACCTACACGGAGGTCGTCCACCATCGATTAGATGCCAGAGCCTGCTGCTGCTGACGGACTGAACTCAGACAGCAGCCAAGTCAAGCTGACATGCTGTGTGTGTGTGTGTGTGTGCGTGTGTGTGTGTGTGTGTGTGTGTGTGCGTGCGTGTCTCACTGATGTAAACATGCGTGTCCACGATGTTGTGATGCTCTTAACTCTTCCTCACAGTATCACACTGACTGCTGTCAAACCGTCACAGCTGAAGCTTCGTGACGTTTAACCTTTTAATCTTGTTGACGCTCGTGCAACGCTTCGTGGCGTGGTCCGCCGCAGACGCACAGGTGTTTATGCTACGCTAGGAGGCCTAACAACATGACCTGAACCCTCCGGCCATGGTTCCACCTGGTCGTGTTAAAGAGCAGAACCACACACACGGTGTGACAGTAAGGATCTGTACCACAGAGACGCCACCGCCGCCGCCGCCCCTCTGCTGACCACCTGGGACTGAAATGAAACCTCCGCCACAGAAAATACAAATACCTCAATACTGTACTTCAGGACAGTACTTGACTTTGCACCACAGACCCACTCTGGGTGTAGACAAGCCTCCATCAGTGAGGCGCCACCTTCTACGACACATGGAAGGATTCGACTTTTTGAGCTCTTTTGCTGTGAAACCTGAGGAGGCGCTGCAGAGCAGGTCATGTGTTCTGGTCAATTTCTTGTTGACTTTCTGTGGTTTAGGTGTGACGACGGCGGGGGAAGCGACCATTTGTCTAAAACAACAATGGCGGCTCCTAACGAGGTTAGCTTGGATGCGTCTGTAGCATCAGTGATGTCACAGCTGGAGAGTGTTTCTGCACTGAAAGTTTGTGTTTGCCTAAAGCGGGATTTGAACTCACAACCTTCACATTACTAGCTCCCTTGTTAACACCTCAAGCTATCAGGTTGTTGAGTTGGCTCTGTAGCATCAGTTATATCAGAACTTCTAGATGGCGACAGACAGACGGTTCATCCAATCACCTGCTCTTCTCCAAACTCTTGGAGGGTCGCTGTACAAACGTCAGGTGCGTCAGGTTAATAAATCTTCTCATCATATCGGCCCAAACCATGTGGATAAAAATGTTTATCGGTTAGATTCTAACGTAGAAAATGAAAAAGATGAAACGAAACACGTGTTTGCTTAAAACAGGATTTGAACTCACAACCTTTGTATTACTAACTCTCTTGTTAACACCTTGAGCTATCAGGTTCTTGAGGTGCACCTGCTCATCACAAATATCAGAACCAACACCTGGTCCGACGCTCCGTCACTCCACGCTGTCATGATTTTATTCTGCAGGCCGACAGTTTGAACTGGACTCGTCTGTCCTTGTGGACGGGGTCTGAGGACAGTCGAGCTTCTGCAGCGTCCTCCTTCAGTCTGAGGTCTTTCTCTCTCCGGTTGTTCGGTTCTACCAGCGCTGAAGGTGGTCCAGTGGTTACAGACGCCGGCCGACAACGTGGAGACGTGGGATTGAACCTCGGGTGGAGCACAGGTATGCGACACAGTGTGGATGTGTGTGTGAATGTGTGTGTGTGTGAATTTGAATCCGTACTTCGCCGCCGTGACTCGCTTGCGTACGTTTCGCTCAATATGGGAATTTGCGTCATGGACAAATTTGCATCATGGACAAATTTCAAGCCACTGGACCATCAGGACATCCCCGACCTTCAGAGGAACAAACACCAGGTAAGTGAAAAGCTAGCTAGCTTAGCAAGCCAGCTAGCTTTTCCTTGACGGGCACACCAATGCTAACCTTTTGCTTCGCTAACATGTTAGCAGCTGTTCTGATGAGTTGTTAATCATCGTTTTAAAAGTCATTTTTTTGTCCGGCTGCAGGCAGACTGGGATCATCGCACACCGTCAGCATCATGAGCTGCAGGGACGCGTCTCGTTTCTGATTCGCTATTATCGATACAGATAATGAAAATAAAGGTTTTGTTGTGATGTCGCTGCCAATTTTATTTGAAGTCAAACATCAACATCTGTCTCGACCGCCGCGGCGTCCTGAAGTTAGTGTTCTTTACTCGTAGACAAACGAGCCGACCTGACCTGCCTCGTGGTTTCTGGGTGTCTTGAGAGACTCTGGTCACTGAAATGAGATAAAAAATAAAATCTGTCAAACTTTCAGCTCAGTTTGTTTCAGTTTGAACAGATGTGATGACGTCTTTCCACCCGCAAATCATCAAAACTGCAGTCTGCTCTGAGCTGTATATGTAGTATACCTCCAGTGTGTGTGTGTGTGTGTGTGTGTGTGTGTGTGTGCTGTCTCTGTGGACTCCATCAGTCTGGCTCTGTCTCTCAGCTGCTGCAGACTTCAGTCTGATTGTTTCTCTGCAGAGGAAATCCTCCCCTCTGGCTCTCGGAGACATTTTTACACCACCACAGATGGTGCTGGGGGTGGGGGTGCGCGGGTCAGGAGGTGGGAGGGCTGCGGGAGCAGTTGGTGATACATCACGGTCGTTCCTCCAGTCTGAGCTCAGAGCCTGGTCCAGGTCCTGGACCGCTTCGGTCTGCAGTGATTCATCAGTTTGCGGAGAAGGATGTGAACGCGTCTGTCTTAATTCAAATTAACTAAAATCACATGTTATGAATTTATTCTCATTAACTGGACTCTAACTGGTCAAATCAGTGTTCCAGCTCCAGCTTTCTCTCTGGTGTTATTTCTGACAGGCTGGTGGACTCACAGGAAGCTAACCCTGACGCTCCTCCTCAGCACAGGGGAGGTCCTCCGCAGCACAGACAGGCTCCTCCTCAGCACAGACGGACTCCTCCTCAGCACAGACGAGCTCCTCCTCAGCACAGACGAGCTCCTCCACAGCACAGAGAGGCTCCTCCTCAGCACAGAGAGGCTCCTCCTCAGCACAGAGAGGCTCCTCCTCAGCACAGACAAGCTCCTCCTCAGTACAGAGGAGGTCCTCCACAGCACAGACGGGCTCTTCCGCAGCACAGACGGCTCTTCCTCAGCACAGACAGGCTCCTCCTCAGCACAGACGAGCTCCTCCTCAGATACTGTATTTGTGCTGCCGCAAAGCTCCTCCAGCTCACAGAGCTGCTAACTTTAGCCGAGCAGCAGCTGAGCCGCAGAGCCGCACAGGTGTGTTTACTGACTCCTGACCCCGGCCGCCGGTGACGCCGCCTCCCACGGGAATCTAATTAATTACCCAGCATGCTGCAGTTTCGCCGAGCTCAGCACCTGCCGCAGCCATTCCCGTCAGTCTCACTGTACCGCAGCTGAGGCCGCGGTGACCCAGCAGCGTAGCGTGCTAATGATAGCACAGGGAGACGGGCTGCACTGTCCCTGTCAGATGAAAAGCTTGTATCTCCTCAGGAGCTCTGGAAGAACTGCTGTCAAGTTTATTTTGTGACAATGTTTCCTGAAATGTTCAGAAACCTGAATGTTTTCGACCTGAAATCCTTCCACTGCGCTGAAAACGTGATGAAGCCATTTTCCCCTGTCCTTTCTTCTTAGTTAGTTACTTCCATCACTGCCTTGTTCTGTTCAGAGAAAGTGTGACAGCAGCTTCTCAACCAGCTCCTCATCATCGCCATCATCACTGAAAGGTAAACGGACAGGTGAGGCCCCCCCCCCAGAGTACAAACTGAGCTGAAATGTGGTTTTCGGGGGTGTCGAGCTGCTCAGGAGGATTCATCGGTGTCTTCATCTGAACTGTTTCCAGCCTCTGACCCACAGAGACACTCTGCAGTCAGGGATAAAGGTTATTGGCTGTTAGTCCTTCAAAGACACTAATTATGAGAACCTTTGTCCTCTACATCACAGGGACAGACGATAAGGTCACCGAGCCACCAGCAGCTTCACGCTGACTTTCATGTTTGACATTTGATGAGTTCAAAGACGGATCGTAAACCAAACTGACTTCATATCAGTTTAACAGTCACTGGAGCAGCTCTGTGGACATTAATGTCTGTCTGTCAGTCCCTCTGTCAGTCTGTCCTCCACTTTGTCCAGACTGAAACATCTCAGCTGTTGATGACTGTGACGAAACGTGGTTCAGACGTTCAGAGTCACTTTTGACCCTCAGGTCAGTTCAATGTGTCCCATACTTTGCTTAGTATCAAATCGAGTGCTTCACTTCCTTCCGTTCAGCCTTCGGTGCGTTCAGTCAGCTGAAGTGTGAAGACGATGATGAAGAGGACATTTATGATCCTTCAGCTCTTTATGAACGGTCGTTTATCCTGTAAAACATCTTTCAGAGATCTAAAGAAAGCTCAATGTTGTGTTTAACAGCCACAGATCTGAGATCAGCAGAGAGAGTGAAGGGAACAAGACAAGACGGATGGTGTGAGGGTTCAAGTCCCGGCTCGTCCTGTCCACATGTCAAAGTGTCTTTCAGCGAGACGCTGAAGCCTAAAGTGGTCCTGATGGTCAGACGAGCACGAACTGGTCATTAGCACATCAAACACTCAGTGGACGAACCGTCCACAGCGAGACAGAAGGACAGGTGGGGAAGTTCAAACAGCTTCGACTCGTTACAGACAATAAACTCACTTTTGATCAGCACAGCACGTCTATCCTTAAAGGGGTGATGAAGAAGGTGATGAAGACTCATCCCAGCTACGAACATGCTGACCTGGACGAGCTGCAGGACTGATGCTCCTGGATGAAGGTCACGCTCTTCAGCGGAGTCTGAAGCTCAACAAGCAGCTTTCAGCCCTCATCCTGACAGCGACAGCGCTCTGCAGGCAGGTTTGTGCTAAGCTAACAGCTAACAAGCTGAAGCCTCCTTCAGAGCAGAGAGCAGCTGAAGTTAGCAGTTAGTCTGCTTTGAGTGGTTACCTTCAAACGTCCTCCTCTGGTCCTCCTCGTACTGCTTCACCGTGTTCACCATCTCCAACAGAAACTACCAGAGCCAAACACACCGCCTCCAACCTGCCATCAGAATCCATCACACGGCGCTCAGCACCACCACCAGCACCTCCACCAGCACCTCCACCAGCACCTCCACCAACACCTCACATGACCTCCGTGTGTTTGGAGATAAAGGGCTGTGAAACAAAGAGCTGGACTGAACAAAGTGACGCTGCTGTGAGCTGCAGGTACATCAACCATCACAGGATGTTCAGCGTCGTCTCAGCATCGTCTCAGCGCGTCTCAGCATCGTCTCAGCGCGTCTCAGCGCGTCTCAGCGCATCTCAGCACGTCTCAGCGTTGTCTCAGCATTGTCTCAGCATCGTCTCAGCGTCGTCTCAGCTGTCTGTCAATGTGTCGCTCTGCTGTGAAAACACATCTTCCTCTGGGACAATAAATCCAAATCTAATTCCTCCAGTTGTACACCACCAGCATGTTCGCATTTAGCTCAAAGCCTGCGGCGTCCAATCACAGCCGGACAGCTGCTGGCACGTCTGCTGTCTGCTTTACATCAGAGCTGCAACTATTGGACGATTCATTGATTAATCTGATAATCGATTGTCCGTTTTTAAAGAAAGATTCTGTTCTGGATCCAGTTTTTCTGTCGGTGGGACAAAGCAGGACGTTTGAAGACGTCACGTTGGACTCTCATGTTTCACCGTCTTCACGATCGATCGAGTAATCAATAATGAAAACAATCGTTTCTGCATCAACTTCAGGTTTGACAAACGGATTTTTCTAGATTCTCACGTTTGAGCAGCGAGGCTGAATATTATGGTCTGTCAGTCTGACTGGACCTTCGTCCTGTTGTTGTGTCCTGCCACAGTACGTGGGTGGTTTGTCATAACACACACACACACACACACACACACACACACACACACACACTGCTGCTTCCTGTATTATTCATGGGGCTCCTGTGTTATTCATGCCGTTGTGGTCGAGTCTGCATCAGTTCAAGGCGATGACAAGCAACATGATGCCAGACGGAGCTGCTGCTGCTGCTGCACAGAATAACCTGATGAATAAATCAGCCAGGACTCGTCCGCTCAGGTGAGGCTGGCCGCGCAGCAGGAAATGAAAACCAGCACGCTGACCACAGATCTGATTACACCCTCTCTCCTGCTGCTGGCTGGTGTTACCTGCTGACACCTCTCCAGGTCTGCGTCCTCCAGCAGCTTCAGATCACCTGAGGAGGGCTCGAAGAGACGGAGGCTCGATCAGTTTACAGTCCACCTCAGGTGAGTCTGATCAGGTGAGGACAGAGAAACAGGTGAGGAGGCAGATGTGAGCGACCGCAGCAACGTATGTGGTGAAGGAAAGAAAATGTGCTGTGTTCGACAGTTTGTGATGAAGCTGCAGCTCTCAGTGACGGGACAGTGACGCAGACTTCCTTTACTGATTACTTCCACCTGAAAGCACTGCAGTACTGTGAGAAGGTACTTTTTAAATGCTGTCATGTGACCAAATCTCACATCCTGACCTGCAGACGATCATTTAAGTGATGATTTTCTTATAGTTCAGTCTATAAAAGAGTCCAGAGTGAAGTTTTTAAAGTGTCCAATCAGCAGCTCAAACACATAAAACTGATCTTCAGTGATTTTACACAGGTGCCGGTCGGATGGCAGCCCACCGCTCCTGGTCTGCCGCGGAGGAAGGATGGACGATGGATGGGTCAATTGTGGAGAAATAATTTCACGAAGCATGGCGTGTGCATGCAGTGTGTGATCAATAAAGTGTGTTTCTTCTTCTTCTTCTTCTTATTGTTATTCCTGTTTTTTCCTCTCTGCTCTGTTTTCAGTGGACTCGACTGAGCTCTTCTTCTTCGCCTGAAGAGGATTGAGCAGGATCGAACGCCGTCGTTTTCCACCCTCAGACTGCGCTTTGTCGTTGGTGGTGTGCGTGTCGGCGGCGTGTGTGACTGGCGGTTTTCTCTGCGTGTCGGCGGCGTGTGTGACTGGCGGTTTCCTCTGCGTGTCGGCGGCGTGTGTTCCCGCTGAGCTCTGACGGAGACGCTCAGGCTGTCGGACTCGGAGCCAACAGCTCGAGCTCAGCCGCCCACGCCGACTCTGAACCTCTGTGGAGACTCTGATGTTCATATCTGCTGATGTCTGCATGTCCCCTTCAAACAAACATGGAGACACAAACATGGAGGCTCCACACACGGTTTATATGAGGAGCACTTCAGACGTGGACACGTCCTGTGTCCTTGTCCGTCTCATTTCTGCTGAGACAAACGTCAGCTCGTGTTCTCTGATGAGAACCTAATCACCCGCCTGCACTCTTCCTCTTTGCTGTTTGTTAGCGTTGTTAGCGTTAGCGCCACCTGGAGGTCAGTGGGACAGCGTCACGCCATCGGTGCAGGTGTGTGAGAACAAAATGGTGAAAATCAGCTCACAAATATGATGCTGAGTCGACAGTTTTCAGACTCCAGGTGCTACGTTCAAAACATGTCAGATCAGTGATAGATTAATCGATTACCAATCAGACAGATCAATGATCTTCTCTCCTTCAGTGTCTACAGACTGTGAGAAACGAAGACAAAGACACTGAACCAGCACAAACATCACGTGTCAAAGAGGACGAGGACGAGAAGACGTCTGAATGTCCTACAGAGAGTGGTGCATTATGGGTTGTTTTTAGCCTTTATGTTGCTACGCTAGCAAGTTTCTTCATGTTAATTTGACCGTGTGACTGACGGACAGACGTCTTTCCTTCGATGGACATATTTCAGGCTTTACTGTCATTTTGTAATCAGGGTGGAGGAATATTTGGGACAATACGAGCAGATTTAGTCTCTGATGCTGCTGAGACAGAAATAAAGACGGAGTTCAGAAAAAGTGAAACCTGGAGGAAATAAACGCAGCCCTGATTGGACAGAGAGCGTCCGTATGGACGCAGAGCTGCCGTTCACACGTCTGATGCAGATCCTCACTGAAACCCTGTTATATAAGACCAGCTGATAATTAGTGTTGGTGTCACACGTTCTCTGATTAAAGGAGATTATTCAGAGACTCCCCAACTGGAGGAACGTGATGAAGATGAAGAAACCATTAAAACCACAGCGCAGGAGTGAGGCGAGCATCTAAAAATACACCTGTATTCATCATCTGCTCCCAGGAGCCTTTGCAAAGGCGAGCCACAGTAACAAAGCTGACGTCATGCTCACAGACACCTTCAGCGACTGAGGCTGAAACACGGATGCTGTGTTTTTCATTACACTCGCCACAAAATGACTTCATGTCCATTAAATTCAGGCTTCAGGAGAAAAGAAAAGCTTTTAATCGCAGCATGAGATGAAAGAGTAACAGATTACTCATGAAACACGTTCCTCTGCCGTTTTATGTTATCTCTCTGGATTTATGGATTGCCTCTGCGGGCTGAATACGTCCCCGAGGCCGAGGCGTCCACCCCTGGACTGAATGCATCCATTTTTTACAGCGTGCAGAGACTCGTCTCTGAGCTGAGGATGAAAAACAAGCTGATCAGAGCTCATCCACGTCTCCAGCTGACGAGAAGATTCCCATGTGACTGAGCTGGTGTGCAGAGGAGGAGGACGTCCGCGTGGACCGCCGTGAGGCCCCGTCAGTGGAACACTGCGCTGCAGACGAAGCTTCAGTCAGAATCTGCTTTACAAGATCGTTTTGTGCTCGAGCCAAAGTAAAGATGAGTTTATGCTTTAGAAGGTTTCAATCCCAGCTTAAAGGGCCGCTCCGCCAAATAAACCAAAAAACAAAGACTTTCTCACTTTACATCATGTTAAACACACACACACACACACACACACACACACACACACACACACTTCCTGTCTCTCTTGTTGCCGTACCAACGCTCATCTCTGGATGAAACTGTGGAAACGTCTGCTGAAACGAGACAGATGAAGTCGACTCCTCGAGGCCTGAGGTCAGGGAAATGTGACGTGCTAACGACAGAGACGCTAATCAAAGCGCCATCTGGCTAATCTTCTACTACGCCATTAACTACCCGGGAAAGACAAACACACGACCTGCTCTGCGGGAAGCTGAACAAAAACACACATCAGAGGCTCATCATCCATCTGAAGCGCACAAACAAATATGAAGGCACAACAACAACAACAACAACATGAACACGAACACACACACCTAAAACAATAACATGAGAAATGAACAAAAGCTGAACTCATTAAAATCTGACACTTTTTTACTTAAAAAAAATCTGTTTGTATTCTGCGATGTCACTTCTCATGACAGTGATGATGTCACTGCCTGCTCACCTTTCAGCCAATCACCTGCCACTTAGGCTAGCGAGCTCCTGTTAGCAGGAGGAACATCACTGTCCACGTTATTGTAAATGAACTGAAGCTAAGCATCTGTAGCTTTAAAGCATTAGCCCCAGGCTGCACATGCTAACGAGCTATCAGGCTAACGAGCTAAGCTTTGTGAGCATCACTGCTTCTATCCTGAGCTTTCCTTTAGTTTGGTTCACGCTGGGTTGAACGTGCGACTTCTTGTTTCTTTGTCTTCGGGTAAATATTTCGATATTTCACCCTGAGAGACGCCAGCCAATAGAAACTTCTCCATCTAATCAGCTGATGCAGTTGCTGCGACTCTGCGATCAACAATGCATCCGAACACATGAGCGTCCACCCAACCTGCAGAGACACACTTCAGTCCTCAGTAACACACACCTGCACACACTGAAGCATCCGTCCAACACACCGCCGTCTCTTCCACCTCCACAAAACACTCACCAGGACAACGTCTGCCTGTTTGCAGCGGACGTAACTTCAAATTGTGAACATGGAGCTAGCATTGTGTTAGCACTATATTAGCATTCCAGCAGCAGCAGCATCCTGAGATTCATTCTTCTCTGAGCTGCTGCTGCTTGTCATTTTCACCCGACTCAGCAGCTTATTGGAAGATGAAGGAAGATGAAGACAGGTGGGCTTTCATACTCCCACCTGCTGAACTGAGAGTGAACTCCTGATGCTCAGACGCTCAGGGAAGCGAGGGCCTTCCCGATGCTTACTGAGCTCCATTAAACCTCCACTCACACATCCACCCAGGGGATGGGAGGCTCCTCCCCAGGGTGGAGGGAGAGAGGTGAGGTCGTGAAAGGGACAGGTGTTATCACAACAACAGGAAGTCAGGTCGTTTGTCAGCAGGTGGAGCTGCAGCAGCGACACACAGGTCAGGGAGGAGGTGCTCAGATGCTTCGGAGCGTCTGATTCCTGTCGTTCTGGGTCAAAACTCCTTCGAGAAGTCACACCTGAGACAGACCTGTGACTTCACTTCCTCAGGAGATCCTTTTCTCTGACGGCCATCATGAACAAGCCTCCAGAAATCCTCTGAGAAAACAGAGAAAAAAAGACCCCTGCTAACAGAAGGAGCTAACAGAAGCTGCTAACAGAAGGAGCTAACAGAAGCTGCTGACAGCAGCAGCTAATGGGAGCTGCTAACAGGAGCTGCTAACAGAAGCTGCTAACAGGAGCAGCTAACAGGAGCAGCTAACAGAAGGAGCTAACAGGAGCAGCTAACAGGAGCAGCTAACAGGAGCAGCTAACAGAAGGAGCTAACAGAAGCTGCTAACAGCAGCAGCTAACAGGAGCCGCTAACAGGAGCCAGTTTGACTAAATGTAAACAAATATAAAAAACTGAGCTCAAGTTGTAGCTCACAGCTAACCGACTGTATCCATGGTAACGTTATACTTCCTGTTTACATTGCACAAAGCATTATGGGGACTGTGAGCAAGACTGTCCCTCTTATGGAGGAAAGTGGCTCAGAACATGTTTTTGATTTTTGGATGATACGGGTCTGTCTGTCTGTCTGTCTGTCTCTCTGTCTGTCTGTCTGTCTCTGTCTGTCTGTCTGTCTGTCTGTCTCTTTGTGTCTGTCTGTCTCTGTCCGTCCTTCCGTCCGTCCGTCTCTCTGTCTCTGTCTGTCTCTCTGTGTCTGCCTCTCTGACTGTCTGTCTGTCTCTCTGTCTGTCTGTCTCTGTCTGTCTGTCTGTCTGTCTCTCTGTCTCTTTGTGTCTGTCTGTCT
>JBBMOE010000507.1:0-10987 GCA_037975065.1 Chaetodon trifasciatus
GTGTTACCTAAGCTTGTCTCGCTGTTTCATTTCATCTGCAAAACAGGAGGATCTAAGGCCCCGTAGGACCTGTCATCTTTTATCATGGAGTATCATGACAGACAAGGAGGCTATGAAAGGAAACTGCTGGGATCAGGACCTGTAACGGGAATTCGCCCTGTCCAGCGATGCTCGAGGCGTGTCAAGCGTTTGATTGACGTTCACAGTTTTAACTGTTGGCGTCTCGATAGAGGGTGAGGTTCGCTTCCTGGACAACGAATTTCATGCTTGCCATTTTTTGTAGGCATCATGGTAATTTTAGGAGCGACAGAGACAGAGGTTTAACATGGATGGCAGTTTAATAATCAACTGTATCCGTAAGACCAATGAAACGTTTTCAATGATGTTGTAGCAGAACTGGCCTCTAACTGACCCTTCCTTACCCTCTCTGCATCCCTTCAGGAGAAATGGAGTTGTAAAACACCCCAAATTTCAAGAGCTATTGACCATTTGAACTGTTACAGGGACAGTGCTAAGTTGAACAGAGACAAGATGTCTGGCTCAGAGATATCTCCTCCACACTCTTTCGGGGGAGCAAGAGAAACAGACACCTCAACATCAAAGGTTGCCCTTTTTGCCCCATGTTTCCCATGGAGGTGCTAATTCCCTCTTGATAGCCCCATGGGAGATACGGACAATAAAGCTGTCTAGGTGAACCAATGCCAGACCTCAGAGGAATCCACAAACAAAATAATGCTGATGGGTTGTAAATTAGCCATGCCTGAAACAAACTGTTTTGTAGATCTGTGTGTCTTGTTCTCCAGTATACCAGGATAACCAATTCTCTATGTTTGATCTCACTTTAGATTTTCTTACAGTGTCAAGCCCGTAATCTGTGTGATATCAATGTTTTTTCTGTGTTTGTGGCTTGTAGAATGACAAAGCTGTGATTTTAACTTTTCTTCCAAGTTTGTCTGAGTTTTTATCATGGAACCATACTGCCATCTTGAGGTTCGGTTGAATACGCTTGACGTGATACATTTATTAATAAGTAACCGTTATAGTGATGATCATTTTGGGCAAATATAGTCTTCCCTTCTTTATTTCTTTATTTTGTGTTAGTTATACCAGTGAGTCATCATATATATTAAGATGAGTATTAGAAATTTATCATGATTCCGTTATTATGAGTTATCATTTAACGTTGTCAGCCACCCATAAGAATTGCCTAACGCATGTTGTGAACGATGTTGGAATGCCATTGAAAATTGTCCATTCAAAATATATGTGATTGACCATAGTGAGAAGCAGATGAGCCCCTCGTACGAACCATTAATTAATCCTCGCCTTACAAGATGAAATGACGTCGCGCGCCTACGAACCATCCCACATGCGCGACAGCCTATCGGTGATTAGACACGCCTTGGAGCGAGGAAAAACATCTGCCGCATGCAGCGGACAGTCAGTCTGTCTAGTTAGTCTCGTTTAGTCCAGTAGTTAGTTAGTCAGTCGTGTTTTGCGTTTGTCTGTCTTGTCTTTTTGTTGCTGCTCATAGTCACGCTGAGTAGCCTGAGTTTATTCTTAAGAAGACGTATTTTCTTTTGTTTTCTCTTCGTGAAACTGTAATTTTTGCTCGCCACATTAAGCCACATGATTTGATTTGTTTTGTTCTTGCGTAAAATTCTACTCACGTAATAATAATTTTGGAGACACTTTTCGATCGGCCATCGAAGAGACATTTAATCTTATTGTTAGTAATCTAAAGTCCTGTTTCACGGTCACCACTTATTACTAAAACCTGCCGCCATCTGCTAACCCGCTGGTTCGGGCTAGACAACCATCAGAAGCCGCTCCTCGTCTGTAACCGACACCGGAGAGTTCCAGCCCCTGAAACATCCCTGTCCATCACCGGCTCGCCACCGCGGTTTGCTCGATTCGTCCAGCAGACTGCCGCGCAGATCAGAGCCACGGACACCGCCTGGAGTCTCCGTGTCAGTTCGGAGCAGACATCCAACAGGAGCGTCGCTGGCCAAGTAGGCATGTTAAGCGGGTTTGAATAAGAGTTGGTCCATGAGGTTATGATACTGTAAATTTGCCTAAATTCTCTTAACCATTCGTTCAATAAATTAACTCTACATTTGCGTCCCCAGTTTTCCCTTTAACTACTTCTCACTATTGCCAAACTCATTCTGCCATTGTTTGCCATAAGTGTCTCTCCGCTTGTGTTGT
The DNA here is from genome assembly GCA_037975065.1 of Chaetodon trifasciatus. Lineage (NCBI taxonomy): Eukaryota > Metazoa > Chordata > Actinopteri > Chaetodontiformes > Chaetodontidae > Chaetodon > Chaetodon trifasciatus. The sequence continues at coordinate 2,209 of JBBMOE010000507.1, forward strand.
TTCAGATCTCATATATTCTCTGTCCTACTATTCATGATACATTATTCATTATTCATTTGTGTTCAATAAATAAGTTCTTTTTATTTAAGCCGTGGTCAGACGATGTCCTTTTGAGCTGAGTAATAACGATCCCTATCTCCGGAACTTACCCTTCAGATTATCAGACTGGTTTACTGTTGGTTCATTCGTTATCATAACATCAGCGTTACAGGAGTCAGTCTCCATACAGTCCTTCTTAGCTGAGGAAGGTGGTGCCCTGATATTTTATTAACGAATGCAATAATTAATTTAATTCCCCCTACAATGTTGTTCTGTATTTTGGTTTCCCTCTGAACAAACTGTCCATCAATTAATAGATGAATCTGTTTAATTGCTGGTTTTATCATCCAAACCACTTTAGGTCAGCCATGCCACTGCAGACCTTCTCCTTCCCTTTCCCCGAAACTCGATTCATCAAAGCTGGTGACACAGTGACACAGTGACAACTCCTCCCCCTCTCCAGTGGGAACCGCTCTGGCTTGTGGTGGGACGTCAGCAGCAGCAGCTGAAAGAAAGCAACAGGGAGGCCGAGCAGGAGCGCAAAAAGCTCATGGGCCCCTCCTATCACTTGTGTGAGGGGGAGGAGGAGGAGGAGGAGGAGGAGGAAGAGACAGCGGATCAGAAGCGGGAAAGCAGCCAGTCAGTCATTCTGTTGTTTTGTTCAGCTACACTATTGTACAATTTTCAAGGAGGTAAAACGTGCAAACCAATTGATATGATCCTATAGGATATTTTTTCTGATTTTAGATTTAGAAAAGGATGTGTAATTTCCTAAAACAGCTGGTCACTCTGGTTTGTAACAAACATTGCTCAAACATTTGGTACTCTAATGAGTATTACTGGCAGCAGGATGGTGTATGTGTATGTACAGTGTGTGTGCGTGTGCGTGTTCATGGCAATGAAGGAAAATGTCTCCCAGTGCAACAGTGTGGCTCATTGATGTATTTGTAATACTGCTTGAACAATAGTGGAGCTCAGGGGCACTTGGTATGAGGATACATTGAAGGTTGGTTCAGGACAGCACATGGGATTTGTTGACAATGAGAAAAATATAGTATATCACAACTTACCCTATAAATATTTTGTATATAACCAATTGTTGAAACACAACCTTACAGTACAGCACTTTAAAAATCCGGGGGACTCCATTATGTCTGTGTTGAGGAACATTGTAAGCTACAGAAATCTTTCACGTATAAGCTTAGGGGAAGAAATGTCTCTAAGCCAGCATCTCTGCACACTTCGCTTGGTCCATGTCAAGCAACTATCAACATTTCAACATTTGCCCTTTTCATTGTCACCGATGTATAGGAAGAATCCTTGTAAGTAGACAGCTTCACTTTTAAAAATGTCCATTTAGTCTATATCCATGTCTGTGATCTTGTTTCAGGCTGTTCTGAACCAGAAGTTCAAAGACTGCTTTGTTTTGGTCTTTCTGAACACACCCGATCACTCCGATCGTCCAAAAGCTGCCATACTCCATGCACGACAAATGGGTCTCTCTAGCATCTCGGTACAAGGAAAGCCACCGGACGTCTTATCCACCCTTCTCCTTCTTCGCAAAGTTTGTTTGTGATCAAGCCAAAACACTCAACGACCCAAGCTTTGCACCACTCACAAGCGGTTGGAGCACGGGAAAGGCAGAGCATTCCTTTAAACATAACATGAAAACGCCCGTCTCTGTCAAAAAGACAGAGGTCTCAGTTGGCTCTGACAGCAGCCATGACAACCCCTCAGAAAAAAGGATGGCTGACCCAGACAAGCAATGCCCGCTCCACAACAAACCACATCCCCTTAGGAAGTGTCGTGGTTTCAGGACCAAATCCTTGGATGAGAGGAAAGCCTATCTTAAAGAAAAGAATATTTGCTATAGGTGCTGTGCATCATCCAGTCACTTAGCCAAAGACTGTGGACAAAGCGTTCAGTGCAGAGAATTCAAGAGTGACAGACACCCTACTGCACTACATCCAGGGCCAGCTCCGTGGATAACTGAGACCTCTGTAACCACAAGAGATCAAGGTGGGGAGCAAGGGGAAGAGGCTCCTCAAGCTGTCACATCAAAATGAACTGAAATCTGCGGGACTACAGTCATGTCAAGATCATGCTCAAAAATCTGTCTCGTCACAGTTTATCCCGCAGGCCAGAGAGAGAGAGGTGTTAAGGCTTATGCTGTCCTGGACGAGCAGAGCAATAAGTCCCTGGCAAGAACAGAGTTTTTTGAACTCTTTGGTATTACACAGGGCACGGCAGCGTACACCCTGAAGACCTGCTCTGGGGTCATTGAAACTACAGGGCGACGAGCAAACAATTTCAGCATGGAGTCACTGGATGGTAAAACTCACATTCCACTCCCTACTCTAATCGAATGTGACATGCTACCAGACGACAAGTCAGAAATCCCCACGCCTGAGATCGCCAGACACTATACACACCTCAAGCGGGTCGTAGACAAGATCCCAGCTCTAGATCCCTCTGCGGCTATCCTTATCCTGCTTGGCCGAGATATACCACGGGCACACAAAGTTCGAGAACAATGCAATGGACCCCACGACGCCCCCTACGCCCAGCGTCTCGACTTGGGTTGGGTGATTGTAGGAGAGGTCTGTCTTGGAAGAGCCCACAAACCAGATCGTGTCAATGTCTACCGAACTAATGTGCTGAGTAATGGGCGCACCTCTCTGTTTGACCCCTGCACTAACAGACTCCACATCAAAGAGAAGTTTGACACTTCAGTGCATCCCCATCAATCTCCAAGGGCTAATGAGATGAAAGACTTGTTTGATGAAAAAGACAGCCTTGGTGAAGGAGTCTTCCAACGTACGCCAAGTGATGGCAAACCTGCCATGTCCGTGGAAGACAAAGCTTTTCTGGAAATAATGGACAGGGAGGCCTTCATGGATGACTCAAACAGTTGGGTAGCACCACTACCCTTCAGGGAACCAAGGCGCAAACTCCCTAACAATAAAGCGCAAGCAGTCAAGCGCCTTTCGATGCTACGCCACACTCTAGGAAAGAAGCCAGACATGAAGGAACACATGGTTCATGCAGCGGATCTTTGAGGCAGGTCATGCTGAGCCAGCCCCACCGCTCAGTGGGGAACAAGAGTGTTGGTTCTTACCAATCTTTGGAGTTTATCATCCACGTAAACCAGGTCAGGTACGAGCAGTGTTTGACTCCAGTGCCAAGCAGGACGGCATCTCCCTCAATGACATCCTGTTGAGTGGCCCTGACCTAAATAATACACTTTTGGGAGTCCTCACTCGCTTCCGTAGGGAACCTGTGGCGGTGGCAGCGGATATAGAACAAATGTTCTACTGCTTCAAAGTCTGCCAGGAACACCGCGATTTCTTACGCTTCCTATGGTTCGAAGACAATGACCCCACCAAAAAGATCGCAGAGTACCGCATGACCGTTCACGTATTTGGCAATAGCCCTTCTCCTGCTGTTGCCATATACGGCTTGAGAAGAGCTGCCATGCAAGGTCAGGATGAATATGGCATGGAGGCAAAACAGTTTGTGGTAAGGAACTTTTATGTTGATGACGGACTTACCTCCTTCTCCACCGACGACGACGCCATCCAAGTCCTGAAACAGACCAAAGAAATGTTAGCCGACTCAAACATCCGACTGCACAAGATAGCCTCCAACCATAATGCAGTGATGGAAGCGTTTCCGTCTGAGGAACGTGCTAAGGAGCTGAAAGACCTGGAGCTAGGTGTGGATACTTTACCTCTGCAAAGAAGCTTAGGTCTCAACTGGCACCTTCAAACTGACAGCTTTACCTTCCTTGTCTCTAGAGAGGAGAAGCCATTTACCCGTAGGGGTATTCTTCCTACGGTCAACAGCATATTCAATCCGCTGGGGTTTGTGGCTCCAATAACAGTACAAGGCAAGGCGATAGTCAGAGAACTATGTATTGAGCATTGCGAATGGGATGCCCCAATACCTGCTGAAAAAGAGACAAAGTGGAAGTCTTGGAAAGACTCACTCAATGCACTTGAGCAACTTCACATACCAAGGCCATACCTACCTGTTTCCTTGCTCACCACACGGCACAGGGAACTATGTGTCTTCTCCGACGCCTCCACCGTGGCTATCTCTGCAGTGGCCTACCTCAGAGCAGTCGACGATAAAGGGCACAGTCACGTAGGATTCTGCATGGGAAAATCCAAATTAGCACCACGTCACTCACACACTGTGCCCCGTCTGGAGCTTTGTGCGGCCGTGCTCGCAGTCGAGCTAGCCGACATGTTAGTGGATGAACTAGATGTTGAAATCCACGCAGTGAAGTTCTACACTGACTCCAGAGTCGTGCTGGGCTATATCTATAACACCAACCACAGGTTCTACGTATATGTTGCTAACAGAGTCGCACGCATCCGGAAGTCATCTCAGCCGGGACAGTGGCACTTTGTCAGTACGGACCACAATCCTGCAGACCATGGTACACGCGGCACTTTTGGGAGAGACCAATTGGTTTTCAGGACCCTCCTGGCTTAAAAAAGATGATGGAGCTACAATTATTCAGCCGGAGTCCTTCGAGCTCATTGAACCAGACACAGATGCAGATGTACGTCCGCTGATTGCCACCTTTGCTACAAAAGCTTCTGAAACACTGCTTGGTTCACAGATTCGAACGCTTTTCCAGCTGGAAGCTGCTTACACATGGAATAGCCAAGCTCATTCAGAAAGTCAGATCCTGTTCTAAAGCTCCTGAAGGAGGTATTCAAAAATCAGATGGGCTTACACAGGCAAGGATCGTAATTGTCCGCACTGTACAGCAAGAGGCCTTTAAAGAGGAAATAAAGAGCCTGTCCAAAGGAGAGATTGTCTCAAAACACAGCCCTCTCAGAAAGCTCGATCCCATCCTGGATACTGATGGTGTGCTGAGGATTGGAGGCCGCATGTCATCGGCTGCAATCTCCTGGGAAGAGAAACATCTGATAATCATCCCTAAAAACAGCCACATCGCTACTTTGTTGGTGCAGTATTACCACGAAAGAGTCGCACATCAGGGTAGGCACATCACTGAAGGGGCAGTCAGGTCTGCCGGGCTGTGGATTCTAGGAGGAAAAAGACTTGTATCGAGCGTCATACATAAGTGTGTCACTTGCAGGAGGTTAAGAGGGAGCATGGAAAAACAAAAAATGTCCAACTTACCTGCTGATCGTCTCTCCCAAGCACCTCCATTCACACAGGTTGGATTGGATGTATTTGGACCATGGAGCGTCTGTGCTCGACGTACCAGGGGAGGCCTCTCAGAAAGCAAGCGCTGGGCCATCATGTTTTCCTGTTTGGTCACAAGAGCAGTTCATATGGAGATAGTGGAGTCTCTGTCTACATCAAGCTTCATAAATGCGCTTAGAAGATTCACAGCCATCAGGGGTCCAGCAAAGCTCTTTCGTTCGGACCGAGGAACAAACTTTGTTGGCGCATGCAAAGAACTTGGCATAACACCAGAAAATGCAGAGCTTCAGTCTTNGTGGCGTCAGGAGTACCTGGCAACACTCCAGCCAAGAAGGAAATGGCAAGCAGACCAACCTAATCTGCAAATTGGTGATGTTGTACTTCTAAAGGACAGCCAGGCCAAACGGAACGAATGGCCTACAGGACTTGTCGTAAATACCTTTCCTGGCCAGGACAACAGGGTCCGTAAAGTTGAAGTGAGAGTTGTTAAAGGTGGCTCTCCCAGGGTTTATTCAAGACCTGCTTCGGAAGTGGTACTGCTACTCAAAGGGACATAGTGGTATAGATTATACCAAGCAGGGAGTGTGCTGCCCCTTTAAGGTTAATGTGTGTTTTGTCCATGTAGGCTTGCCGTAGTGCTCTCCCAGTGAAGAAAGTCTTAAGCAAAGCTGTGTTGTTTACTGCTCCTCATTTACTTTTTCTTTGCTGAAGCCTAAAGAGCATATGTCTGTAAGTAATACTTACCTCTTTGTGTTGAATTTACCTGTGAGAGTCTTCTGAAACCGTTCATAATTTGTGACTTAAAACTTAAAAACGGGAGCGATGCTAACGCGTTAGCCGGTCTATGGCGTTTTCAATGTTACGTTAGCATCAAGCTAATCGGCCGTTTACTGCAGTGACTACTCAATGATATTTTCAGCACGTTTGTGTATACGTGTTAATAATTAATGACTCAGCGTTTGTTGATGTAAAAGAAAAGTCAAATGCATTACCTTTGTAACATTTTATTTTTATTTCTGTACTGCAGTTTCACAGTGCTTCTGACAGTATACATCTGAAACTTACCTGTCAACTCCTGGATGTTTATTAAGGAACCTGTTTATCTATCTGCCAAGCTAGAAATCAGCTCTACATCCTAGTGAGGGCAGAATACCCAAGCTGGAAAAACAGTGATTATACTGATATGATCATTAGTGTAATACTATAGTTGTGCAAACATCTCAGCAATGTTTCTTTTTTGTGTCCTTCCTCCAACAGAGTCTCAAGATTGTGTTTGCACCCCGGGACTTCCCCCCGCTCCCAGAACCTGCTGGTCGCCTTTAGCACGTGTAGGGGAGTACATGCCACGTTGAGAGAGGAGCAAAGTCTGAACTCAAGTGCTGCAGAAACACAGGCTTGCTTGGACCATTTCCATTTCATCCACCTCCAATGTACTGGATGTGGTGGTGTGTTACAACTGCCCGCCCTCAGACTCTCACTGTCTTCATCATCACACTCTGTCGAACTGTCAATGTCATGGAGTTTTGTGAATCCTGCTGGAAGTTGATGAGGAAGGTGTTGGGGACTCACCTCGGCAACAGTGTACCATTTACACTCTGTGCAGCATAATGGAAGAGAGGGTGTAAATGGAGGATGCACCATTGTTGAGAGGAGCTGTGCTCTTTGTTGGAATGGCACTATAGGGCACACACAGACTCCCCGCCCTCAAAAACACACCTACGCTTGTTCCGCCATCCTTCTACAAGGCTATGTCAAGTGGCAATAGCTGTTGTACGGCAAAGAGCTGCAGGTGGTCACCTGGGACATCTCGCTGGGTATCATAGAGTGCCTGCTGCAGCAGATCCAGACAATAGACAGTGCAGCCTAGCCAGGAGACGTGTGGAAATTGGGGAGAGCGTGCATTGGCCTGATGGCTTTTGGCAAAGGTCACGCCCACACATCGTCTTCGACCTTTTCACCTAGGTGACAGAGCAAAGCCTCTGATTCCCCACCTCCCTTCATGTTGCCTCATCCTATCTGTCTGTGCCTGCCTGCCTGCCTGTCGTCACCCCCTCCGGTGGCCGCTGAGGGGACCTGCATGGACCACACTTAGGATTTGGCTGTGAAGATGCGCTACACCTGACAGTTCAGCTGGAGCAAGAGGAACGAGAAAAGAAGATGATTCCCTGGAACGGAACTGACAAACCAGTCTGTGCAGATTTCTGATCTTTGTGTAGTCTATGTACATTTATTGTCTAACCCTCTTTCCCCCTAACCCCTCTCTCTCAGTGTTGTCCAGTGATGGTCCCACCCTGATCAGTTTGACGATGGATCACATTTGAAACCGCAGTGTGCCGTTGCAGCATGAACAGTACTACTCCCATGGCAGCTGCATGTCTGTCAAGTCAAGTCAATTTTATTTCAAGAGTGCGTTTACAGACGGCTGAGCCGCACCAAAGTGCTTCACATGAAAGTGCTTAAAGTGCAGTAAACACAGGAATGAACTAGTAAAGTTGTCGAACTGGCACGGCCAATCGTTAATCGGTAGGAATCTTGTGTGCTGATTGGTGTGCTTTAGGAAAATTACCTGTGAAGTGATGAGAACTTGGGGGAACAGCGCCCTGCACCCGGCTGACCGCTGGCTCCGGTGCTGCATGCTAACGCTAACAGTCACTGTTTTGAGTGATATTATCATTATTAGCAATAAAGCTATATTATCTTGAAACCTCTCTTCTGAAAAGTGGAGTTGAATTAGAAAGAGGAGGATGGGGCATGTGCACTGATGCCACTGCATCCCCCTATGTGTGTCATCCAGACAAAGACACGGACAGCAGAATGATTAACCACTCAAGAAAAAGAGCTAACATCAAACCCCAGATGGGTTGGTGAGGAACTGCTTGTTTGACTGTGGGGTCACAAGGAAAGCCTTTGGAGGGGAAGGACAAGATTTGGAGTGGCTCGACGATTGACAATTTCTTGTCAACAGGACTGCTGATGCTGCTACTGCAGCAGCCCTGGATCCTATGTGAAGGATTTTCTTCCCTTTAAATATATTTGTTATTACTGACATGCTCTGTCAATACTCTGTCATACTCAGAATGTTGTTAAGTGTAGATTCCAAGAGAGCGTGGTGGTCTGTATCCTTAAAAAAAAACTTAAGAGGCCAGTGATTTTTCCTGGTCGCCGGAGCCGCAAAAGAAAACCCTGGTCTCTAAAAACTCCACTGTGTCGGGTTGTAGGTTTTGTGTTAGTTTTATTTTGGGGTGGTGTGAGTTAAGCGTAGCCAAAAAGGAGAGAAAATTTGTTGTACCCTCAGAAGATAACATTTTTGCATAATTTTACTCCTATTTTTGGTACAAAAACAAATACTCAAAAACAAATAATCAAAGTGTAAGTGATTAATGTATACATAACTCAACCAGGTGGTGAGAAGCTTCAGAAGCTTTGAGGTGAACAATCTTGGGGTCTCTGCAAAGTTCTGAATCTGAGCTTTAATTTGATGTGTTACTCAAGTAAATCAGATCATACTAACCTGAGAGACGAGACTAAATATAGTGCACAGATTTGACACGTG
>JBBMOE010000508.1:0-10981 GCA_037975065.1 Chaetodon trifasciatus
CCCAGACCTGTTTTTAATCATGTGGTCTATGGGTACTGTTTTTTGATTTGAATATTTTACAATAGGTTTGTTGTGGGAAGTGTGGCAATGGACTGGGCCATGAGTTCTTGTATGATGGACCGAGAGAAGGCCTTTCACGCTTCTGAATATTCAGCAGCTCGCTGACGTTCGTCCCTAAAGGTGAGTCTATGAGTGCTTCCTGTCTGTCACACACATACAGTACATTACACAGCTGTGCTGAGAGATCATCTACCTTCAAGCCTCTTCATTTTGGCCTCTTCTCTCTCCACAGAAAAGGTTGATGGACAGAAAGGTAAGCGAGTGTGAAAGAGGAGAAAGTCTTCTGCTGCTGAAGGTGCAGACCGTGGATGAAGTGGTCCGGGACAAAGCCTAATGGAGCTCCGGGGCTCTGATGGACGGTGGTCTCACTGGGCAGCTAGAACAGACTGGCTTCAACCATTTTGTTCAACCATAAGGAAACACACACAGAACGCAGCACATACAAATTCACCTATGTGGTTTTGTGCTGCAGCTGTACAGACACACTGGCATATGTAACGTCCCTCCTTGGCAAAGAGTACAAGATCTTTTACTGGTAAAAGTTAAAGTGTGACTAGGGTACTAGGTCAGTTTGGCACATTGTTTGAACAGCTCAGTAAAAATTAACCTCCCACTCTAGATCTATGAAAACATGTTGAGCACACTGTGAGGGCTGGTATCCCTTCTCAGAAGTGTAATTGCACACTGCCATCAGTTGATGGTGCTATGAGCCCTTAAAAAATTCAACTCACCCAACATAATACTGCAGGCTGTGTTTGTTCTCTGTGCAAAAAGGAGTGATAAACGTGGTTGTAATATATAAGGATAAATTGACAAAAGTGAAGAATATCGACTTATCAGAGCTCCATATTGTCAGAGCAAAAACATTCATTTGCAGTAACCAGGTACTTTAACTTAAGTACTGAGCTTACTTAATGCAATTTTGAGGTACTTGTACTTGAGTATTTACATTATTTGATTCTTTGTATTTCTACTCCGTTACACTTATTCCAAAGCTGTAGTTGCATGTTATTCTAAGATAGGTCTTGTTTCTGTATAATGAGTACTTGTACTTTTGTTACTTTAATTATATACTGTACCCAGCACTGAAGCTATTTTACTTGAGTAAATGATCTGAACAGTTCTTCCACCACTGCTCATTTCTTATGCAACAACAAAGAAATACCCACAGTACTTCTGAGTGACCTTTTACTGCAGCTGTGACTCTCTTGCAACATTTTTCCCTTTCAGTTAAATGTATTTGAATACTTGTGAAGTACCTGCAAAAATTCTTTGCTTCACAAGTTAAAAATGGACGAAAGACCTCAGCTGAAACATCGTGGTGTCCATGTCTCAGGAGAGAGCTGTGGCACAAAAACATGCGTGATTGGAGCCGGTTAGCATGAAGATGAACTTGGCTAATGTTGCTCAAACCTGACATTCCCCACAGTTAGAGATCCCCTGGCAACCACAGTTTTACTTCCGTTTTGAATCATTCATAATAAAAGCAAAAGATAAAGTACTTTATAACAACAAAGTGACATCATCCTGAGGGTGACAGTAAAAACCTGAGCTACAAAAATTCATTACCGTGATTATTCACTGTGCTGTTTAAGATGTATTACGGATTAAGGATGGTGTTGGACGCTGACAGGAGATTCTTGAACGTTGTGGATATCTGGTGAATATGTGGATGCTACACCGTGGAAGTGCAATAACTAATACAATTAAGTCTGGGTTATAAAATGGACAATGTGGATGTCCTTGGGTGACCGCTGTTGACGGTTTTCAGTGTAAAGCTGCTGCAAGCAGCCAATAGGTGGCAGCAAGGCACCTAAAAGATAATTGCTAGCAGCCATTAAACAACCAAAGAAGAAGAAGGAGAAGCAGGCTCTAGGGGTGGGCGATACTGGGAATTTTGGTATGGATCCGTAAACACAGGGCTAGTATCGCCGATATCGATACCGATACTGATACTTTTTACTTGAAATGTCATGATCATTGAATAATTTTGTGATTTTGCCTTTAGTTGGTTGATTATGATTATGATAAAACACAGGACAAAGATTTTTGGTAAATAAACAGGTTTTTTATTAACTATATATTTATAAAAATAATAAAATAATGTAACAAAAATCTAAATATAACAATATAAACAACGCAACAGAAAATACTTTATATAAATAAAGTCAGTAATAACAGTCAGTTGTGCAAAATAAGTAAATAAAAGCAAATACAAATATAACAATGTAAACAACACAACAGAAAATACTTAACATTGCACACAGATCTTTGTGGAAAAATAAACTTAGTAGTGCAAATAAAATGTCATCTACAATTGGCTGTCATTTGGCTCTTTGCTCACAAGTCCTCCAAGGAAGTATCCCTTTTGGCTCTGTTCCCATGTTGAAAACAGATTTAACTGTTTTTGTTTAGGAACAGTAACATGTTGACATGTTTCCCCTTCATTGCACTTCTTCTCTGACTTACCAACTGTCCTGCCTTAGAAAATATCCTTTCTGCAGGTACAGATGTTGCAATTACTCCCAACTGTTTCTTTGCAATCTTGCTCAGAGACGGAAATATTGGCTTATTCATTTTCCACCAAAGAAGTGGGTCTGCATCCCGTGGAACTGCCTTCTCCTCCGAGTACCGGCGCATTTCAGTAACGGCATCAGTGCCAGCTGTGCGTTGCTGCTGCGATGCTAGGATTTGAGTGTCAAACTCTGCCCATATCCCACCTTTTGGTCCAGGTGCAGGTGGAAAAGCTTCTGCAGGGTAGTGTGAGGTAGTTGCAGGAGCCATTGCTGAGGCAGTGCTGGTGGCAGAGCTTGTGCTTGGTTCAGGAGCTGATTTTGAATGGGCTGGTTAACTGGTTACATTTCAGCATGGAGTCGTTTTTTCACAGTGTTAACATTTTCCATGTCCCGGAACCCAAAGTTTTTAAATCTTGTGTCCAGGTAGCTGCTGGTACTGAGACTGGAAAAGGTTTCAATACCCCTGAAACGGTGCTGGCACTGTGCTGACAGCACAGCAGCTAGTTTGCTGCCTTGGGCCTCACAAGATGCAGCTGATCTCAGAAGTAACGTAACCAGGGGGATCACCTTTGAAACAGACACGTTTTTCAGATGATATCTCCCTTGTTACTTCTTCAAATGGCATCAAGGGAGAGACCAAACACGGACCAATCTTGTGAAAAAAGCTACAATTGCACTGCATCTCTGTTGTATGTCAAGAAGCTCAGGGAGGGTCTTAATTGAGTCTTTCACAACTAGAGTTATGGTGTGTGCAAAACACGGATAATGTGACCAACCTGCTTTACGTACAGAAGCAACCATATTGGCACCATTATCAGCAGAGAGAGAGAGAGAGACAGAGAGAGAGAGACAGAGTAGCAGAGAGAGAGGTGTGCTGTTTGCACGCAACACAGACAGACTTGGAGAGAAGCTGCGCGTACTTGCATGAACTCTGTGAGGAAATTCGAGTAATTCTCACCACGCTAGTATTGATCCAATACCGATAGGCACCTTGGTATCGATACTATCGATATATAGATCGATACACCCAGCCCTAGCAGGATCCTGAAAGCAAGAGGATGTCGTTTTGTAGTTTCTTCGGTGGAGAAGTCTTTAGAGACCACTTTAAACCAGGTATCTTCATGACTTTAACCTTTTGTGCTTGATTTAATCTATTCATAACGAGTGCTGTTTAGAGAATGTTTAGCAAAGCAAAATAATAACGCTAACTAACCAGCCACTGTTAGCTAACTATCGTTAACGTTGAATAACTTTGCAAACAGCTGTGTAGATGAGATCAAAGTGTCCACCTCTGTCCTTGAGAGCTGTCAACTACCAATAAAAAGTTGTAGGACGTATTGAAAATCACATTGATTGGCATAAATACTGGAAAAACCTTGTTAGTTAACTAACCTAGTTAAGTTTTGAAACCGCTCTTCAGGTTACACAATAATTCTGTTACACAGCTGGATGTTGTTTAACAGATGAGAAGTTAAAGTTCTACTGAAAGAAACACACCCTTAAATTGATACAAACACTACTTTAAAATGACATTACATTATATTAAGGAAACAAAACTTTATATGTATATCATATAATGGAATCTTTCAAAGAAACATGATCACAGCCAGAAGCAATAAAAGGATGCCAACATAGCATTATCACCTGTCTTAGGGTCATTCTTCACATGTTCTGTATTGAAATAATTCTCTCGTCATGTTGCACATCAGCCATCATCTCTTATCCTTTACTCCTCAGGCATTTATGCATGTTCCCAGTGTGAGTACCAGCTGTTCTCCAGCTGCTCCAAGTACGAGCATTCATCTCCATGGCCGGCCTTTACAGAGACCATCCACAAGGACAGTGTGTCCAAGTATGAGGAGAGACCTGGGCTATTTAAGGTACAATCAGTAGAGAAGAGACTTACATTGTTTATTGAATCCATCAGAGGAGAGTGTAAGAGTAAGTTTACTGTATTTGTTATGTAACGGGCGTGCTTTGTCTTCAACATCTTCACATCTGATTAGATGCACATCCGTTAACCCTTGTATGTTCCGCGTTGTGTTCTGTGTTGTACTGGATGAAAGAAGGACCCGGACCACAACCAGCTACTGGTTGCTCTTTTAATGAAGGCAGGATGGTGGATTTGTCTGTACAAATCAACAGAGAAACACATAAGGTTTTATAACATGCAGTCTCCTCCACACAACACACAGGTCTCAAGCTCCTCCTCTTAGCTAGCCTGGCGTGAATTCATGACTGATACAATATTAACAGCAAAAATACTTTGAAATAAGAATGTGAAAATGAGTGAAATAAATTATAAAATGCTTAATGCAACCAGCGTAAACACATATAAACACTATGCCAGATGAATTACAATGTACATACCTGTACAAATCAACAGAGAAACACATAAAGTTTTATAACATGCAGTCTCCTCCACACAGCACACAGATCTCAAGCTCCTGTTAGCAGATAAACATACAGAAATCCCTGTAGACTAGCAAGTGGAAACACGGCTAATTTAAAGCTTGCGTTTGCAACGTTTATATTCAATTGACACATTAGCTGCATGTTCACAACCTAGAAACTAACATTTATACATGCATAAAACAAGGTTTGCATTATCCGAAAACCCAAATAAATGTTTGACAATGACTAGCAAAGTAATACATTACCTCCTCTTAGCTAGCCTGGCGCGAACTGAGAGAAGCATCGGAATGACGGCTCAAAGCCTGCGACCTCTTTAAGTGACAGTACAAGTATTTACGCTTAGGTCTGAATACAACACGCAGGCATAAATAAAGGAAATAAAACACACCTTAAACATATAAAGAACAATGTTCAGGATTTGGTGACATTTCAAACATACAAAAAAGATATAATTTCAACCTGGTTACATTCACCTCTCCTGAAATTCACCAACATCCTGACAATGGAAAGTCACAGGACTGCAAGGAGTGTACAATACCTCTGCCACAGACAAGATCTAGCACAAGTGAAATGAAGGACCTAGCCCACAGTCAACTTAGAAGTTACCTCACATAGAAGGTTCAGGGAAGAAAGAGGTTGATCAGGTCTCTGAATCCCTCAGCTCAAAGCAAATGCCTAATACGCCACACAACACTTGGCCCAAAAAAAACTTGTTCCACAGATATCTGCATGTACCAATGGTCATAATCAGTCTTAAAAAACAAAACAAAACAAAAAAAATGAAAAAAACCCACATGTCCCAATAACGTTACCAACATATATCAAGGCTCATCTATGCAAAGCAAAGAGAGACTGGGAACAGCTCCCAAATAAAACGTTTGAGCCTTTCAGGAATGGTTTCTGAACTATGGATTCTATCAGTCTGTTCACTGACTTCACTACTCTTCCTGCATGTGTTCTAACATGACCACCAGTGGCAGCATCTGCATGCGGGTCAGTGTGAACCAAGGTGTCAGCATCTGGTGAAGTACCCGAGTGTGGCACAGATCAGCAATGGCACCAGCAGGACCGTGCACTGGACCAGACTGGACCAGCTCTTCCAAATTACCCAGCTCACATTTAGGAGGAACCGTAGGTGACAAAACTGCAAGCCTCTCTCCATCTCTGGAATTTGACAGGTTCTGCGCACTGTCATCATGAGTAAATAACTCAGACATTGAGGCTGTAGCATCACCACAGTCACAGTCTCCCTGATCAGACTCCACGCTGGTCAAAGACTGATCATTTGCATGGGCATCCTGATCCTCATCCACCACAGAGAGTGGCAAGAAGTTGACCTCCAGCAAATGATTCCTGTGCACAACCCTTGTGTGTCCCTCTGCATCCTGTATTTTGTAAACATGGATGTCGGGATTTGTACCAATAACTGTATACACTCCATCCTGCCATTTGTCAGCCAACTTCCTCTTCCCTCGCCCTTCCTTATTTACCACCAAAACACGATCGCCCACTGACAGGTAGGTACTCTTGACACGTTTGTTATATTGCCGGGCCTGGTGCTGCTGCTCAGTGGAAGAATGTTTCTGGGCGATTTCCATTGCACTCTTGAGGCCAGAAAGCAGGGACTTGGCATATGAGTCATAATCAACAACTCCTGGGTCGTTCAAAACCTGCCTAAACAGAATATCCACTGGCAATCTAGGAACATGCCCAAACATCAGAAAGAAGGGTGCATAACCTGTAGTCTCACGAATGGTGGCGTTATAGGCAAATGTGAGAGTCTGGATTTGTTGTGGCCACTGGTGTTTTTCCTTAAGGGGGAGTGTACAGAGCATGCTGACCAAAGTGTGATTGAATCGCTCTATTCCCCCATTGCCCATGGGGTGGTAGGCTGTTGTGCGAGATTTTGCAACACCAGCAAATGAAGGAGCTCTGCAATCAAGTTGCTTTCGAAATTGGTGCCTTGATCAGAATGTATCCTCTCAGGGAAACCATAAGCACAGACCACATTGTCCCAGAGCTTTTTGGCAACATGCTTTGCAGTCTGATTGGCACAAGGAAATGCATGGGCAAGTTTAGTGAAATGGTCGGTGACCACTAGGACACCCACAGACGGCTGCTTGCTGTCCTCCGTGGACCAAAAATCCATGCACACTAACTCCATTGGTGCAGAGCTCTTGATGCTTTCCAGGGGCACACAAGTAGCAGGTTTTGGCAACTTCCCAAACACACATCTCTGACAGCATCTGACATGTGCCCTCTCGTCCCTCTCCATATCAGGCCAGTAAAATCGCTGCCTTGCAAGTGAGAGAGTACGGTCCTGACCCTGATGACCTGGCAGATCGTGAACGCCCAACAATGCCCTTTCCTTCAGACTCAGAGGCAGCACATATTGAGATCTTCTCTGCTTGGACACGGGATCTCTCGTCACCTGATACAACACCCCATCACGAGGAACAGTTTGGGATGAAATGCTGGTAGTAAAATACCATGCCAAGGAATGATTTGATTCTGCGGACAGAAGGCATGCACTCATCGTCCTCCATGAGGTCTCGAACTGTCATCTTGGTGATAACCTCCACTTTAGCAGGGTTGACAGCAACACCCTCACCATTAATGACATGGCCAGGGAATCCAACCTGTTTTTGAAGCAAATGGCATTTCTTAGGGGCCAGTTTCTTGCAACCTTTGAAACCTTTGAGTCTGGACAGGGCCTCATCCTCTGATGGCGCAAATACAAGAAGATCGTCAAGATAACACTGGAGTTTTGTGAAGTTCATGTCCCCAAAGATCCCAATCATCATCCTCATAAAGGACGCTGGACTGTTACACAGTCCCTGTGGCATGTGGTTATATTCATGCAGTCCAAGGGGAGATGTGAAAGCTGTGTACTTCTTATCCTTTTCGTGCATCGGACTGTTGAAGAAGCCAGAAGTGAGGTCCATGGTGCTAAAGAGGCAATTGCCACCAAGAACAGCCAGACAGTCAGACTGGTGCGACAAAGGACGGGCATCCTTTAAGGTTCGGGCATTCAGCCACCTGAAATCAGCGCAAATCCTCCACCCACCATCTCTCTTCCACACCATCACCAGTGATGAAGCATACTCACTTGAGGACTTCCTGATAGTCTCAAGCTCCTGTTAGCAGATAAATCCCTGTAGGCTAGTATATGGAAACACATCTAACTTAAAGCTTGCAAAAGTCAGTTTGCAACATTTATATTCAATTGAGACATTAGCTGCATGTTCACAACCTAGAAACTAACATTTATACATGTATAAAACAAGGTTTGCATTATCCAAAAACCCAAACAAATGTTCGACAATGACTAGCAAAGTAATACATTACCTCCTCTTAACTAGCCTGGCGTGAACTGAGAAAAGCACCAGAATGAGGGCTCAAAGCCTGCGACCTCTTAAAGTGACAGTACGAGTATTTCTGCTTAGGTCTGAATACAACACACAGCCATATATATTAATTAAATAAAACATACCTTAAACATATAAAGAACAATGTTCAGGATTTGATGACATTTCAAACGTACAAAAAAAGATATAATTTCAACCTGGTTACAATTACAAGACTTAAAACCCTCAAACCCCTTTGTTTAATGCTGTAATACAATGCTGACTGTACAGAAATGCACAAAATCCTGATTCACATGTATAATGTGCTGTTACAGGTGCGGTGTGGGAAATGTGGAAATGGACTCGGCCATGAGTTTGTGAACGATGGGCCAGCTAAAGGCCTTTCTCGCTTTTGAATATCCAGCAGCTCACTGAAGTTCATCCCTGAAGGTATGGATGTATGCCCTCACAGACAGCACAGTTCCTCTGATTTCTCTGAAATGCCACATTGGCTGTGATGTATGACCTGTGAAACGGCTCTGCTCTCACACGGCCTCATGCTTACCTCTCCCCTCAACACAGATAAGGTGGATGGACAGTAAGGTGAGCCGTCAGAGGGAAGTGCTGCTGAATTTGTAGATGTCTCTCTGTGCTGCTGAAGGTGTGGACAGTGGATGAAGGGTTCTGGAACAAACCCCAATCTGGGAGCACCAGGGCTCTGAAGAATGATGACCTCGCTGGACAGCAAGTACAGAGGACCGGTCTCAGTACCTTTTATTCCGAATCATCGCCGTTTGCAAGTCGGCATCACTGATTACACAATCACCATCTCAATAGTTTGACATTAATGGACATTTATTTATAATGATTGAGAGGGAGAATCGACTTGTCATTGATCTATGACCTCTTTCTCACTGAGAGACTAAAAGTGTTTGTTTATTTACCTACACAGTTTGGCCTGTAGTTCTGCTGTCCCCAGAAAGAAAGTAAAGAAGCCAGTCTGTCAGAAAGCTCCTGAAACTGAGTCTAAAGCCTCTTTTACACAAGGATCCTGCCATGAAGAAGACCTGTCATTATGATGGCTTTGCTTTTTTACACTGAACCAAACAATGCAGACACAATGCCGCCCCGCTGTGTGATTTTAAGACAGCATCCGGGAGCAAAAGGGGCGTGACATGCAACACAACAGTGTCAGCGTCGAGTGTGACGTCACACTCGAGGCTGTTTAAAGGTGGAACAATGCCCTCCATTCCATCTTTGTACATTTATACAGAGAGGCATCGTGAACAAGCTGTGTAAAACAGGTTTAGGATTAGATTAGCCTTTTCCAAAGATTACTCATGATATATGGCCTTTACCTGCAGTGTTTGGTGTGCTAGATGCAGAAAATGAGTAGCAATACATCCTATTTTCACACTCTTGAGATGCTTTATGCAAATGAGTCTCAGTGACCCTTATGCAAAGAACTGAAATGAATATATTTTGAATGAAAAATAAAATTATGCTTTGATGATTAGTTGACGTCTGTATCCTTGTTTTCAAATGTTAGTGTCACTCTTTCTACTGACTGAATAGTTTAAGGTCTTCATCACTGTATGATGGGCGGCTGTGGGTCAGGAGGTAGAGCAGTCGTCCACCGATCAGGAGGTTGGTGGTTTGATCCCTGCTCTCGGCAGTCCAAACGCTGAAGTATCCTTGGGCAAGATACTGAACCCTGAAACTGCCCCCGATGTTGCACCATCGCTGTGTGAATTCAGATATATGTCGCTTTGGATAAAAGCGTCTGCCAAAAAATGACTAATTGTAATTGTAATTGTAAATGATCAAATGTAATACTACAGAGTCTGTAATGAGACAAGTAGGACTCTTGGTCAAGGACTGAACTGCATTTCAGGTTTTGCAACATGGCTCTAAAAACTAGTTCTGTCCTCTTTAGACCACAAAGTAATATGAAGCTCTTTTCCCGGTGAGGAGATAAAACCACTTTCTGGTCATCTTTTTACTTTACTGATACCATATTAACCATCTAATTAATATTATTATATAATATTATATGGACTGATCACATGTATTGTTATTTTTAATGTTTGCAGCCAGATATATTAGCAGTCCACTTTGACACCACTGCACAGTCACATAAGTGCTGCCATCAAGTGGAAGTAATGAGAGCAAGAGCCGGGGGGCACAGCTGTTGACACTTGATCTGGACCTGCAGGTTTGTTCCAGCTTAAGCCGGGTGGCTCTTTGTAAACATACGTTTCAAACTTAAGAGAAATTGCTTCTGGTTCGAAGACATTTGAAATGGATGAAATGTCATATTGCTCTTTCTCTGGTGGAGAAGAATATAAGAATCACTTCCAGCCTGGTGAGTAGTAAAGAAGCATGAGGCATGAGAAGTTGATGGTTTGTAGGTTCATTCATTGATACCTTTTGCTCTCTCAGGTGTATATGTGTGTTCTGAATGTGGGCACGAGTTATTTGCCAGCTCGTCAAAGTTCGAACACTCTTCTCCTTGGCCAGCCTTCTCCGAGACGATCCATGAGGACAGCGTGTCCAAACACCCTGAAGCATGGGGACCCATAAAGGTGGATTACCTTTGCTGGATGTTTGTTTTTATGAGTCAGGACAT
This sequence comes from Chaetodon trifasciatus, assembly GCA_037975065.1. Classification (NCBI taxonomy): domain Eukaryota; kingdom Metazoa; phylum Chordata; class Actinopteri; order Chaetodontiformes; family Chaetodontidae; genus Chaetodon; species Chaetodon trifasciatus. The sequence continues at coordinate 10,968 of JBBMOE010000508.1, forward strand.
ATCAAAAGGGATTT
>JBBMOE010000509.1:0-10973 GCA_037975065.1 Chaetodon trifasciatus
CCCAGACCTGTTTTTAATCATGTGGTCTATGGGTACTGTTTTTTGATTTGAATATTTTACAATAGGTTTGTTGTGGGAAGTGTGGCAATGGACTGGGCCATGAGTTCTTGTATGATGGACCGAGAGAAGGCCTTTCACGCTTCTGAATATTCAGCAGCTCGCTGACGTTCATCCCTAAAGGTGAGTCTATGAGTGCTTTCTGTCTGTCACACACATACAGTACATTACACAGCTGTGCTGAGAGATCATCCACCTTCAAGCCTCTTCATTTTGGCCTCTTCTCTCTCCACAGAAAAGGTTGATGGACAGAAAGGTAAGCGAGTGTGAAAGAGGAGAAAGTCTTCTGCTGCTGAAGGTGCAGACCGTGGATGAAGTGGTCCGGGACAAAGCCTAATGGAGCTCCGGGGCTCTGATGGACGGTGGTCTCACTGGGCAGCTAGAACAGACTGGCTTCAACCATTTTGTTCAACCATAAGGAAATACACACAGAACGCAGCACATACAAATTCACCTATGTGGTTTTGTGCTGCAGCTGTACAGACACACTGGCATATGTAACGTCCCTCCTTGGCAAAGAGTACAAGATCTTTTACTGGTAAAAGTTAAAGTGTGACTAGGGTACTAGGTCAGTTTGGCACATTGTTTGAACAGCTCAGTAAAAATTAACCTCCCACTCTAGATCTATGAAAACATGTTGAGCACACTGTGAGGGCTGGTATCCCTTCTCAGAAGTGTAATTGCACACTGCCATCAGTTGATGGTGCTATGAGCCCTTAAAAAATTCAACTCACCCAACATAATACTGCAGGCCGTGTTTGTTCTCTGTGCAAAAAGGAGTGATAAACGTGGTTGTAATATATAAGGATAAATTGACAAAAGTGAAGAATATCGACTTATCAGAGCTCCATATTGTCAGAGCAAAAACATTCATTTGCAGTAACCAGGTACTTTAACTTAAGTACTGAGCTTACTTAATGCAATTTTGAGGTACTTGTACTTGAGTATTTACATTATTTGATTCTTTGTATTTCTACTCTGTTACACTTATTCCAAAGCTGTAGTTGCATGCTATTCTAAGATAGGTCTTGTTTCTGTATAATGAGTACTTGTACTTTTGGTACTATAATTATATACTGTATCCAGCACTGAAGCTATTTTACTTGAGTAAATGATCTGAACAGTTCTTCCACCACTGCTCATTTCTTATGCAACAACAAAGAAATACCCACAGTACTTCTGAGTGACCTTTTACTGCAGCTGTGACTCTCTTGCAACATTTTTCCCTTTCAGTTAAATGTATTTGAATACTTGTGAAGTACCTGCAAAAATTCTTTGCTTCACAAGTTAAAAATGGACGAAAGTCCTCAGCTGAAACATCGTGGTGTCCATGTCTCAGGAGAGAGCTGTGGCACAAAAACATGCGTGATTGGAGCCGGTTAGCATGAAGATGAACTTGGCTAATGTTGCTCAAACCTGACATTCCCCACAGTTAGAGATCCCCTGGCAACCACAGTTTTACTTCCGTTTTGAATCATTCATAATAAAAGCAAAAGATAAAGTACTTTATAACAACAAAGTGACATCATCCTGAGGGTGACAGTAAAAACCTGAGCTACAAAAATTCATTACCGTGATTATTCACTGTGCTGTTTAAGATGTATTACGGATTAAGGATGGTGTTGGACGCTGACAGGAGATTCTTGAACGTTGTGGATATCTGGTGAATATGTGGATGCTACACCGTGGAAGTGCAATAACTAATACAATTAAGTCTGGGTTATAAAATGGACAATGTGGATGTCCTTGGGTGACCGCTGTTGACGGTTTTCAGTGTAAAGCTGCTGCAAGCAGCCAATAGGTGGCAGCAAGGCACCTAAAAGATAATTGCTAGCAGCCATTAAACAACCAAAGAAGAAGAAGGAGAAGCAGGCTCTAGGGGTGGGCGATACTGGGAATTTTGGTATGGATCCGTAAACACAGGGCTAGTATCGCCGATATCGATACCGATACTGATACTTTTTACTTGAAATGTCATGATCATTGAATAATTTTGTGATTTTGCCTTTAGTTGGTTGATTATGATTATGATAAAACACAGGACAAAGATTTTTGGTAAATAAACAGGTTTTTTATTAACTATATATTTATAAAAATAATAAAATAATGTAACAAAAATCTAAATATAACAATATAAACAACGCAACAGAAAATACTTTATATAAATAAAGTCAGTAATAACAGTCAGTTGTGCAAAATAAGTAAATAAAAGCAAATACAAATATAACAATGTAAACAACACAACAGAAAATACTTAACATTGCACACAGATCTTTGTGGAAAAATAAACTTAGTAGTGCAAATAAAATGTCATCTACAATTGGCTGTCATTTGGCTCTTTGCTCACAAGTCCTCCAAGGAAGTATCCCTTTTGGCTCTGTTCCCATGTTGAAAACAGATTTAACTGTTTTTGTTTAGGAACAGTAACATGTTGACATGTTTCCCCTTCATTGCACTTCTTCTCTGACTTACCAACTGTCCTGCCTTAGAAAATATCCTTTCTGCAGGTACAGATGTTGCAATTACTCCCAACTGTTTCTTTGCAATCTTGCTCAGAGACGGAAATATTGGCTTATTCATTTTCCACCAAAGAAGTGGGTCTGCATCCCGTGGAACTGCCTTCTCCTCCGAGTACCGGCGCATTTCAGTAACGGCATCAGTGCCAGCTGTGCGTTGCTGCTGCGATGCTAGGATTTGAGTGTCAAACTCTGCCCATATCCCACCTTTTGGTCCAGGTGCAGGTGGAAAAGCTTCTGCAGGGTAGTGTGAGGTAGTTGCAGGAGCCATTGCTGAGGCAGTGCTGGTGGCAGAGCTTGTGCTTGGTTCAGGAGCTGATTTTGAATGGGCTGGTTAACTGGTTACATTTCAGCATGGAGTCGTTTTTTCACAGTGTTAACATTTTCCATGTCCCGGAACCCAAAGTTTTTAAATCTTGTGTCCAGGTAGCTGCTGGTACTGAGACTGGAAAAGGTTTCAATACCCCTGAAACGGTGCTGGCACTGTGCTGACAGCACAGCAGCTAGTTTGCTGCCTTGGGCCTCACAAGATGCAGCTGATCTCAGAAGTAACGTAACCAGGGGGATCACCTTTGAAACAGACACGTTTTTCAGATGATATCTCCCTTGTTACTTCTTCAAATGGCATCAAGGGAGAGACCAAACACGGACCAATCTTGTGAAAAAAGCTACAATTGCACTGCATCTCTGTTGTATGTCAAGAAGCTCAGGGAGGGTCTTAATTGAGTCTTTCACAACTAGAGTTATGGTGTGTGCAAAACACGGATAATGTGACCAACCTGCTTTACGTACAGAAGCAACCATATTGGCACCATTATCAGCAGAGAGAGAGAGAGAGACAGAGAGAGAGACAGAGTAGCAGAGAGAGAGGTGTGCTGTTTGCACGCAGCACAGACAGACTTGGAGAGAAGCTGCGCGTACTTGCATGAACTCTGTGAGGAAATTCGAGTAATTCTCACCACGCTAGTATTGATCCAATACCGATAGGCACCTTGGTATCGATACTATCGATATATAGATCGATACACCCAGCCCTAGCAGGATCCTGAAAGCAAGAGGATGTCGTTTTGTAGTTTCTTCGGTGGAGAAGTCTTTAGAGACCACTTTAAACCAGGTATCTTCATGACTTTAACCTTTTGTGCTTGATTTAATCTATTCATAACGAGTGCTGTTTAGAGAATGTTTAGCAAAGCAAAATAATAACGCTAACTAACCAGCCACTGTTAGCTAACTATCGTTAACGTTGAATAACTTTGCAAACAGCTGTGTAGATGAGATCAAAGTGTCCACCTCTGTCCTTGAGAGCTGTCAACTACCAATAAAAAGTTGTAGGACGTATTGAAAATCACATTGATTGGCATAAATACTGGAAAAACCTTGTTAGTTAACTAACCTAGTTAAGTTTTGAAACCGCTCTTCAGGTTACACAATAATTCTGTTACACAGCTGGATGTTGTTTAACAGATGAGAAGTTAAAGTTCTACTGAAAGAAACACACCCTTAAATTGATACAAACACTACTTTAAAATGACATTACATTATATTAAGGAAACAAAACTTTATATGTATATCATATAATGGAATCTTTCAAAGAAACATGATCACAGCCAGAAGCAATAAAAGGATGCCAACATAGCATTATCACCTGTCTTAGGGTCATTCTTCACATGTTCTGTATTGAAATAATTCTCTCGTCATGTTGCACATCAGCCATCATCTCTTATCCTTTACTCCTCAGGCATTTATGCATGTTCCCAGTGTGAGTACCAGCTGTTCTCCAGCCGCTCCAAGTACGAGCATTCATCTCCATGGCCGGCCTTTACAGAGACCATCCACAAGGACAGTGTGTCCAAGTATGAGGAGAGACCTGGGCTATTTAAGGTACAATCAGTAGAGAAGAGACTTACATTGTTTATTGAATCCATCAGAGGAGAGTGTAAGAGTAAGTTTACTGTATTTGTTATGTAACGGGCGTGCTTTGTCTTCAACATCTTCACATCTGATTAGATGCACATCCGTTAACCCTTGTATGTTCTGCGTTGTGTTCTGTGTTGTACTGGATGAAAGAAGGACCCGGACCACAACCAGCTACTGGTTGCTCTTTTAATGAAGGCAGGATGGTGGATTTGTCTGTACAAATCAACAGAGAAACACATAAGGTTTTATAACATGCAGTCTCCTCCACACAGCACACAGGTCTCAAGCTCCTCCTCTTAGCTAGCCTGGCGCGAATTCATGTCTGATACAATATTAACAGCAAAAATACTTTGAAATAAGAATGTGAAAATGAGTGAAATAAATTATAAAATGCTTAATGCAACCAGCGTAAACACATATAAACACTATGCCAGATGAATTACAATGTGCATACCTGTACAAATCAACAGAGAAACACATAAAGTTTTATAACATGCAGTCTCCTCCACACAGCACACAGATCTCAAGCTCCTGTTAGCAGATAAACATACAGAAATCCCTGTAGACTAGCAAGTGGAAACACGGCTAATTTAAAGCTTGCGTTTGCAACGTTTATATTCAATTGACACATTAGCTGCATGTTCACAACCTAGAAACTAACATTTATACATGCATAAAACAAGGTTTGCATTATCCAAAAACCCAAATAAATGTTTGACAATGACTAGCAAAGTAATACATTACCTCCTCTTAGCTAGCCTGGCGCGAACTGAGAGAAGCATCGGAATGACAGCTCAAAGCCTGCGACCTCTTTAAGTGACAGTACAAGTATTTACGCTTAGGTCTGAATACAACACGCAGGCATAAATAAAGGAAATAAAACACACCTTAAACATATAAAGAACAATGTTCAGGATTTGGTGACATTTCAAACATACAAAAAAAGATATAATTTCAACCTGGTTACATTCACCTCTCCTGAAATTCACCAACATCCTGACAATGGAAAGTCACAGGACTGCAAGGAGTGTACAATACCTCTGCCACAGACAAGATCTAGCACAAGTGAAATGAAGGACCTAGCCCACAGTCAACTTAGAAGTTACCTCACATAGAAGGTTCAGGGAAGAAAGAGGTTGATCAGGTCTCTGAATCCCTTAGCTCAATGCAATGCCTAATACGCCACACAACACTTGGCCCAAAAAAAACTTGTTCCACAGATATCTGCATGTACCAATGGTCATAATCAGTCTTAAAAAACAAAACAAAACAAAAAAATGAAAAAAACACACGTCCCAATAACGTTACCAACATATATCAAGGCTCATCTATGCAAAGCAAGGAGAGACTGGGAACGGCTCCCAAATAAAACGTTTGAGCCTTTCAGGAATGGTTTCTGAACTATGGATTCTATCAGTCTGTTCACTGACTTCACTACTCTTCCTGCATGTGTTCTAACATGACCACCAGTGGCAGCATCTGCATGCGGGTCAGTGTGAACCAAGGTGTCAGCGTCTGGTGAAGTACCCGAGTGTGGCACAGATCAGCAATGGCACCAGCAGGACCGTGCACTGGACCAGACTGGACCAGCTCTTCCAAATTACCCAGCTCACATTTAGGAGGAACCGTAGGTGACAAAACTGCAAGCCTCTCTCCATCTCTGGAATTTGACAGGTTCTGCGCACTGTCATCATGAGTAAATAACTCAGACATTGAGGCTGTAGCATCACCACAGTCACAGTCTCCCTGATCAGACTCCACGCTGGTCAAAGACTGATCATTTGCATGGGCATCCTGATCCTCATCCACCACAGAGAGTGGCAAGAAGTTGACCTCCAGCAAATGATTCCTGTGCACAACCCTTGTGTGTCCCTCTGCATCCTGTATTTTGTAAACATGGATGTCGGGATTTGTACCAATAACTGTATACACTCCATCCTGCCATTTGTCAGCCAACTTCCTCTTCCCTCGCCCTTCCTTATTTACCACCAAAACACGATCGCCCACTGACAGGTAGGTACTCTTGACACGTTTGTTATATTGCCGGGCCTGGTGCTGCTGCTCAGTGGAAGAATGTTTCTGGGCGATTTCCATTGCACTCTTGAGGCCAGAAAGCAGGGACTTGGCATATGAGTCATAATCAACAACTCCTGGGTCGTTCAAAACCTGCCTAAACAGAATATCCACTGGCAATCTAGGAACATGCCCAAACATCAGAAAGAAGGGTGCATAACCTGTAGTCTCACGAATGGTGGCGTTATAGGCAAATGTGAGAGTCTGGATTTGTTGTGGCCACTGGTGTTTTTCCTTAAGGGGGAGTGTACAGAGCATGCTGACCAAAGTGTGATTGAATCGCTCTATTCCCCCATTGCCCATGGGGTGGTAGGCTGTTGTGCGAGATTTTGCAACACCAGCAAATGAAGGAGCTCTGCAATCAAGTTGCTTTCGAAATTGGTGCCTTGATCAGAATGTATCCTCTCAGGGAAACCATAAGCACAGACCACATTGTCCCAGAGCTTTTTGGCAACATGCTTTGCAGTCTGATTGGCACAAGGAAATGCATGGGCAAGTTTAGTGAAATGGTCGGTGACCACTAGGACACCCACAGACGGCTGCTTGCTGTCCTCCGTGGACCAAAAATCCATGCACACTAACTCCATTGGTGCAGAGCTCTTGATGCTTTCCAGGGGCACACAAGTAGCAGGTTTTGGCAACTTCCCAAACACACATCTCTGACAGCATCTGACATGTGCCCTCTCGTCCCTCTCCATATCAGGCCAGTAAAATCGCTGCCTTGCAAGTGAGAGAGTACGGTCCTGACCCTGATGACCTGGCAGATCGTGAACGCCCAACAATGCCCTTTCCTTCAGACTCAGAGGCAGCACATATTGAGATCTTCTCTGCTTGGACACGGGATCTCTCGTCACCTGATACAACAACCCAACACGAGGAACAGTTTGGGATGAAATGCTGGTAGTAAAATACCATGCCAAGGAATGATTTGATTCTGCGGACAGAAGGCATGCACTCATCGTCCTCCATGAGGTCTCGAACTGTCATCTTGGTGATAACCTCCACTTTAGCAGGGTTGACAGCAACACCCTCACCATTAATGACATGGCCAGGGAATCCAACCTGTTTTTGAAGCAAATGGCATTTCTTAGGGGCCAGTTTCTTGCAACCTTTGAAACCTTTGAGTCTGGACAGGGCCTCATCCTCTGATGGCGCAAATACAAGAAGATCGTCAAGATAACACTGGAGTTTTGTGAAGTTCATGTCCCCAAAGATCCCAATCATCATCCTCATAAAGGACGCTGGACTGTTACACAGTCCCTGTGGCATGTGGTTATATTCATGCAGTCCAAGGGGAGATGTGAAAGCTGTGTACTTCTTATCCTTTTCGTGCATCGGACTGTTGAAGAAGCCAGAAGTGAGGTCCATGGTGCTAAAGAGGCAATTGCCACCAAGAACAGCCAGACAGTCAGACTGGTGCGACAAAGGACGGGCATCCTTTAAGGTTCGGGCATTCAGCCACCTGAAATCAGCGCAAATCCTCCACCCACCATCTCTCTTCCACACCATCACCAGTGATGAAGCATACTCACTTGAGGACTTCCTGATAGTCTCAAGCTCCTGTTAGCAGATAAATCCCTGTAGGCTAGTATATGGAAACACATCTAACTTAAAGCTTGCAAAAGTCAGTTTGCAACATTTATATTCAATTGAGACATTAGCTGCATGTTCACAACCTAGAAACTAACATTTATACATGTATAAAACAAGGTTTGCATTATCCAAAAACCCAAACAAATGTTCGACAATGACTAGCAAAGTAATACATTACCTCCTCTTAACTAGCCTGGCGTGAACTGAGAAAAGCACCAGAATGAGGGCTCAAAGCCTGCGACCTCTTAAAGTGACAGTACGAGTATTTCTGCTTAGGTCTGAATACAACACACAGCCATATATATTAATTAAATAAAACATACCTTAAACATATAAAGAACAATGTTCAGGATTTGATGACATTTCAAACGTACAAAAAAAGATATAATTTCAACCTGGTTACAATTACAAGACTTAAAACCCTCAAACCCCTTTGTTTAATGCTGTAATACAATGCTGACTGTACAGAAATGCACAAAATCCTGATTCACATGTATAATGTGCTGTTACAGGTGCGGTGTGGGAAATGTGGAAATGGACTCGGCCATGAGTTTGTGAACGATGGGCCAGCTAAAGGCCTTTCTCGCTTTTGAATATCCAGCAGCTCACTGAAGTTCATCCCTGAAGGTATGGATGTATGCCCTCACAGACAGCACAGTTCCTCTGATTTCTCTGAAATGCCACATTGGCTGTGATGTATGACCTGTGAAACGGCTCTGCTCTCACACGGCCTCATGCTTACCTCTCCCCTCAACACAGATAAGGTGGATGGACAGTAAGGTGAGCCGTCAGAGGGAAGTGCTGCTGAATTTGTAGATGTCTCTCTGTGCTGCTGAAGGTGTGGACAGTGGATGAAGGGTTCTGGAACAAACCCCAATCTGGGAGCACCAGGGCTCTGAAGAATGATGACCTCGCTGGACAGCAAGTACAGAGGACCGGTCTCAGTACCTTTTATTCCGAATCATCGCCGTTTGCAAGTCGGCATCACTGATTACACAATCACCATCTCAATAGTTTGACATTAATGGACATTTATTTATAATGATTGAGAGGGAGAATCGACTTCTCATTGATCTATGACCTCTTTCTCACTGAGAGACTAAAAGTGTTTGTTTATTTACCTACACAGTTTGGCCTGTAGTTCTGCTGTCCCCAGAAAGAAAGTAAAGAAGCCAGTCTGTCAGAAAGCTCCTGAAACTGAGTCTAAAGCCTCTTTTACACAAGGATCCTGCCATGAAGAAGACCTGTCATTATGATGGCTTTGCTTTTTTACACTGAACCAAACAATGCAGACACAATGCCGCCCCGCTGTGTGATTTTAAGACAGCATCCGGGAGCAAAAGGGGCGTGACATGCAACACAACAGTGTCAGCGTCGAGTGTGACGTCACACTCGAGGCTGTTTAAAGGTGGAACAATGCCCTCCATTCCATCTTTGTACATTTATACAGAGAGGCATCGTGAACAAGCTGTGTAAAACAGGTTTAGGATTAGATTAGCCTTTTCCAAAGATTACTCATGATATATGGCCTTTACCTGCAGTGTTTGGTGTGCTAGATGCAGAAAATGAGTAGCAATACATCCTATTTTCACACTCTTGAGATGCTTTATGCAAATGAGTCTCAGTGACCCTTATGCAAAGAACTGAAATGAATATATTTTGAATGAAAAATAAAATTATGCTTTGATGATTAGTTGACGTCTGTATCCTTGTTTTCAAATGTTAGTGTCACTCTTTCTACTGACTGAATAGTTTAAGGTCTTCATCACTGTATGATGGGCGGCTGTGGGTCAGGAGGTAGAGCAGTCGTCCACCGATCAGGAGGTTGGTGGTTTGATCCCTGCTCTCGGCAGTCCAAACGCTGAAGTATCCTTGGGCAAGATACTGAACCCTGAAACTGCCCCCGATGTTGCACCATCGCTGTGTGAATTCAGATATATGTCGCTTTGGATAAAAGCGTCTGCCAAAAAATGACTAATTGTAATTGTAATTGTAAATGATCAAATGTAATACTACAGAGTCTGTAATGAGACAAGTAGGACTCTTGGTCAAGGACTGAACTGCATTTCAGGTTTTGCAACATGGCTCTAAAAACTAGTTCTGTCCTCTTTAGACCACAAAGTAATATGAAGCTCTTTTCCCGGTGAGGAGATAAAACCACTTTCTGGTCATCTTTTTACTTTACTGATACCATATTAACCATCTAATTAATATTATTATATAATATTATATGGACTGATCACATGTATTGTTATTTTTAATGTTTGCAGCCAGATATATTAGCAGTCCACTTTGACACCACTGCACAGTCACATAAGTGCTGCCATCAAGTGGAAGTAATGAGAGCAAGAGCCGGGGGGCACAGCTGTTGACACTTGATCTGGACCTGCAGGTTTGTTCCAGCTTAAGCCGGGTGGCTCTTTGTAAACATACGTTTCAAACTTAAGAGAAATTGCTTCTGGTTTGGAATATGAAATGGATGAAATGTCATATTGCTCTTTCTCTGGTGGAGAAGAATATAAGAATCACTTCCAGCCTGGTGAGTAGTAAAGAAGCATGAGGCATGAGAAGTTGATGGTTTGTAGGTTCATTCATTGATACCTTTTGCTCTCTCAGGTGTATATGTGTGTTCTGAATGTGGGCACGAGTTATTTGCCAGCTCGTCAAAGTTCGAACACTCTTCTCCTTGGCCAGCCTTCTCCGAGACGATCCATGAGGACAGCGTGTCCAAACACCCTGAAGCATGGGGACCCATAAAGGTGGATTACCTTTGCTGGATGTTTGTTTTTATGAGTCAGGACATATCAAAAGGGATTT
>JBBMOE010000510.1:0-10925 GCA_037975065.1 Chaetodon trifasciatus
ATATATATATATATTTAAAGGTCTGAATAATAGAGGAGAGTACTGGCCTGTGGAGAACCTGATGTTGGAAATGGTTAAAATGGTTTTGTGAGGTTGCTCCACTTTCCACGGAAAATGAAGAAAGCTATTTATAAAATAATGACTTAGCTACAAATCATTTAAGCCTGAGCTCTGATGCTGCTGCTCTCCGAGAATAGCCAACACCATCTTCCACTCTCATCAACATCAAAACTTAAACAGCTACATGGACATCAGCCTAGCATGTGTAGCAGCAGAAGCCTCTATGATGTGGTGAGGTTGCTAAGATATAAGTGCAGCATGATTGTGCATTCTGTGTTTGTATGTTTTTGGTATGCTGGTTGGTTTACAGACATGTAGAGAAATGTCAAGGCCAAAGCCAATGCACAAAAATAGGACTCAAAGTAAAAATGAAATAAAATAAAACCAGCCCGGACATTAGCCAGTAATTTAAGGGTAAGTGGCATTCCAGCTTTCTGTCTGTGCTGCTGCCCTTTCAAAGCTGCTCTTCATGGCATAGTTAAGATGATTCCACCTAATCGCATTAGAGGAGCAACATAGTGGAATTATTACTTTACACCCTTTACAGAAGCCTTAATCCAGGACAACTGGGAATCTTGACAGCTGTGTCAGAATGGAAAGAATGCCCAGACAGGAAATTCTTTTTTAAAACACCTGATAGAACAGTGATCACAATTTTAATGCATTTGGTATAACAAATAAGTACTCTCCATACCGTAGGTCCAATATATTGGTTTCATAGCCAGTATTTAGTTCAGGGTTGCATTGCATTGTACAGGTATTTCTATTTCACTTGTAACTGAGTACATTTTTATTCTTCATACTTCTCACATATATATCTTTATTCTATAAGAAGCACCAACCGCACAACTTACTGCTGCAGTTCTTAGTTAGAGGACAAAGCAAAGTGAGTTAGGATTAAGACAAACATTAGGTAGTAAACAAGGGCTTAGGGAACAATTATACTCTAGTCTTATCGCAAAGACCCCATTTACAGTGGTCTGTAAACAAGCAGACCAAACCCTGCTTGTTATTTTGGAATCGTGTTTTTTAACACCTTTGTTGTCTCTACTCAGTTTTGCTCCTCTACTCATGTTAAGCAGATGCTCACTTCATTAGCTGTAATGTGATGCATAGATTATCTAGCCCGGTATCTGCAGTTTAGTTTTGGTGTGCATGAAAGATTTAGTTTCCCTGTTTGTTGCATCATGTGATACCTGATTTTATTATCTGCTATTAAAGCCTGCTGATGTCTAAACCATCAGCCTAAACACAGTAAGATATGATGTGACACACAAACAATGATTCACTGAGATCTAGACTGTAGGTCAAAAGCTGCATGAGGGCAGAGACACAGACTCAGAAAGATGCACATGGGCTGCACAATTAAAAGCAACTAAAACAACATCATCATGTCATGTCACAATAACGCATTGAATTAAGCATTTGTTATACTTGTTATTGTCCTGACAGTGAACATGTGAGATATTAAACACTTTGAATGCTCAATCACAATCTTTGGACTTGTCCAATGCACTTATATAACCAAATGTTAAAAGGCAGAAACAGTCAGCATCTGAAAGTAAGCAACCTCACATAAATCATCTTTGAAAACTGTGAGAAGAAAGCAAGCCAAGAGTTTAAAACTCAGCAAGAAACAAAGTATAAATAAATCACAAATTATGTATCAATGTTTATGCACTGCAATACTGCACTGTTTATTGAGACCAACGCATTATTGTCAGTAATCATGATCACGAATAGTGCAGCCCCCACATACACACACAAACAGAAGCCATAACAAAAGGCCCAAGGCTGTACCCCAGGCACCAGCAGAGCTTCACCTTTTAATGAGATATAACATTAAATCTGTAAGCACTATCAATAAAGAAGCATTTAGCAATACAGAACATGTATCATTCAGTGCATATGGCATAAGTTCATCCGAACTGCTGCGTGCACAGAGCATGGCATCAAATCAGCAGAGGCTGGAGACAATATTGTAACATGTAGTACTGAAACACAACCATCCCTATGTCACAGACACCCCCATTTCAATGTATGTATAAAAAAACTACAAGTTTATGAAACAATCATTTTGCTAATCTTAACCCTAAGAAAACTTGAGTCATTTTGATTAGGAAAAAAAAGTGCCGTAATATCACAGAAAGTAGGTCACTTGTCACTGAGCATTTGACACACACAGCGACACAAACCCAAACACACAAACTTCACGTTGCTTTTTTTATATCTAGTAATATATGTTCATTCAACATATTTAGAAAATTGTGATTGAAACCTTCCTAAGGCAACTGGGGGGAGTGAAAGTGCAGACTGAAAAGCCTCATTTGAAAACATTATTCAACATAAACCATGCCTTATCAGTATGTCTGACAGTTCTCACACTGCATATGAAGTAGCCATTCACAATTCTTAAAGCCAAGTCAGTTCAGCAACAAATAGCAGACACTGTCACTCTGGGTTCATCTGCAGGACACACACACACACACACACACACACACACACACACACACACACACANAGTAATAGATAGATTCTTTTGCTTTTGGCTCGAGGCCTGAGGCTGTGAAGAGTCACTCTAAGGTTTGGTAATGCATCCTACCTCCCTACTTTTGCTGCAGTCACAAGGGTGAGAGAAAGAGGAAGGTGCTGTGACATATTCAGCTCTACTCACAGCTCCACTTTCTACAGAAAGCGGAGGTGCTGTGGAGATGAGAATCTGTCTCGGTGGTCAGAAAGGGAGAGGAGAAAGGAGGGTGTTTGGTGGAATAAAGACTAATGGATGAAGCTATGTGTTCCAATAGCAATTCTCAATTAAATTAAGAATAACAGACTTAAATGAAAGAGAGAAGCAAAAAAGAAGAACAGAGAGTAACCCAGCCTCTAAAAGGTTTCAGCCATTTTCTGTCAGCTTGCAGTTACATAAAGCGACAGGAGGGGGCATATAAGAGAGATCACCAGCCAGAGGGACTCAGGATGTGTAGGAGGAGGAGAGGGAGGAAGAAAATCAGAGAAAAGGACTGTTTGTTTAAGGACCAGAATGAAGAGATATGATGGAGCAAATGGATAATCTGAAGAAATAAGATAGCAAAGGAAAAGAAACCATGAAAAGGTGAAGACGAGAGGGAAAGCATGCAAGGCTGGAGAAAAGTAGGGTGGTGGTAACAAGAACAAAGACGGGAAGAGGGGGAGAGAGAGCCAGTCGGTGGGAGGAGAGAGTGGGATATGAGTCAGGCTTACAGCATTAACACTCATCTTCCACACCCATGTCTCGTTGTTTTATTCATACACTGCACCCACTGGATAAGATGGCGGGAAACATGTAGGGGCAATAAGCAATCTACACACATGTAAACACACATAAACAACTCACGTGTGTGTGGCTACAGGGTATCACATCACCAAATCCCCCTAACATAATGACAGAATAATTCTACTGCTAACCCTAAATGTTGAAGTTCCTGATTTCATTTTTTATGACAGATGGTTCACCTAAAAATAAACACAGCCGACCAACTTCACAAAATGAAAAGCTACATGTGGGATGAGATGACTCACCCACTGTGCAGAGCAGCTTGCTGGTTCACACTAAAAAAGATGACCAGTAGGAGCTCATGGCGTTCAGGCCATTTTAAAGTCAAGAAGAAAACAGACAAGACGTTTCAGGCTGTAGCTTTAATCAGTGTCAAAAACAAGCTTTCTCTCTGTATTTACATAACCACATCTATGTCCTGTGATCACAGACATGTGATATCAGCACAGTCACTCCCTGTGCAGTGCTGAAACACTGCAGATCAATAAATAATCAATTATATTTCTGTATACCGACCACATTTTCCTGTTACTTTTAATAGAAAAGGCTGTTTTATAATGAAATATCACTGAGGTGAAAACTTCCACCTTATAACATTTTAACTTGTAAGGAAAAAAAAATACAGTTTGATAACCAGACCTCTCTGAGTGGGTCTTGTAGCTTTTGTGAAAATACCCTTCAGTTGAAAGGCTACAGAATATTCTTAGAGGGTCATGCAATTCTTGAACTGAAGTTAAAACATGAAAACCACCTCATTTGGAGTTATATGCTCTCTGCATCACAGAAATATCATCATTAGCTCACACAGGCAAACTGTGCTTAGTTTGAACAGACCACTAAAAGAGCCTAATATACAGTTCACGAAAGATGCTCAAAAAAGATGTCCAAAGTTCATTCTGTATAAGTTTTCAAACAGTTTTGTTCTACTTTAAGTCTTATCACTGAACAGACAGAGTAAGTGATTGCTAATAGTCAGTTTATTTACACAAATCCCAGATAATAGTAACTGTCACTCTGCACTCCTGGCTAACCATATAAAAATATTAAAAGACAAAACCAACAATATTGTGTTGTTGCTACATTAAATAAGTCATTAGCACACGTAAGCTTCACTATACAGCTTTATTGTTGTCAATACCCAAACAGGCAACATTCAGGGAAACACAGTAAAAACACACTCGCCAAAATACAAGGCTAAGCAATTACCCAAGATGCTTAGTGAGGGTATTAGGAAGGGGCAAATAGTCACATGGGGAAGAGGAACCCTGCAGTTAGAGACTGGATCTCTCTAACAGCCAAAATCTGATCCCATCCACATGTGGCCAGAAATAGATACAACACACGGTATTAATCACACAAGTCTATGGCAATTGTGGCTGTATACCCGATCTACCCCACAGTGAGCAGTGCGAGGATACTGCTGTAAGAAGGCAATCCTCTTACCACGGCTGCAGCAAAAGTCTGAAACAGCTGACTGTGGATTTCCCTCAACCATTCATACATTCCTTCAATCAGAGATCACAACCCCATCCCATAAGTCTAGATCTCAGGACAGTGGAAACGTCTCAGTTAGCAACAGGGTGAACTTCAAGAGGATTTTCAACCAACTGTGTCTTCGCTAGTTTTCCACTTAATAGGTGGCTGTCTGACCCTCAGTCAGTTCAATCCTCAGGGCATGCAGCAGATGTTGTGGCTGTATGAGCACTGATGCCAAACAAGAGCAGTGCAGACCTACATCTGTTCTGGTTGCTGTTGATTCAGAAAAAAAAGAAATAATTAAACATAGCACAGGACCAGCTGCACTTAACAAAGCTATCAAGCACTGGTTGTTACATCAGAGAGACAGGTATATAAGTATGCCCACAAACTCTTTTATTTTTTTTATTATTATAATTATTATTAAGCAAGAGAATCGACATAATGAGGCACCCTGACTCATATCACTCATATTTTTGAATGACACATGAAGACAGTGTGCACAAATGTTTTTCATTAGAGCAATGTTGTTAATGCTCATAGAAGTATACCCAGACAACACCCTGGAGAAAGGCCTCTGTGCCTTGGATTCTGCTGCAGTGGAGTTATTCTAAAATGAGAGAGGCAAGGTCCAACCTATAGGACTCATCCACACAGCCATGAGTCAATGGACTAAGACGTAATGAAACTGAGGGCTTATATAACCAAGTGGTGGAGAGGAGAAAGGGTCAGACCCACTCACACAATGCCAGGCATGAAAGAGTAAGAAGAGTGAGACAAAAAAAAAAAAAACAAAAACGTTCTTTACTATTTGCCATGAAACCAAGATAACCATATCAGACACACTGGACACGCTCTTGAATATAACTGGCATGTCTCTTTATCAGCACAGAGGAGCCAGGTTTGACCCATATACTTAAGAGTAGTGACTAGCCTGGGCCAATTCACATCAAAGCCACACATGGCTCTGAACCAGTCTCATCATGTTCTAGGACAAATGACAAGAGTGAAAGGAGCTGTGCCAGGGAGTCTTGGCCCACAGTTGTGAATGCAGCCCACAATGAAATATTTGGCCCACTGACTCTGATTTTGCCCTGTTAACCCAGAGGCAAAAATGTATATCTGAATGCTGTGTTGTTACTAGTTTATTTAATGTAATTGTCAAATAGTCACCATAAAAAAAGAAAAGAAAAAAAAAGTTTTACATACTGTTTGAGCATGATAATGTGGAGTAAAGTCACAGAATGGAAATGTTACATTTGATACTCAGAAACAGTAATTCACACATATGCACAGGCAGTCTAACTCGATATTGAAACCTTTTGCATCTTTGTCAAAGCCTTATCTGCCACTCTATGTTCAGAGTAAAGCAACACACAGAGATGTACGAACAGCTTATTGACCAAATACTCTATAAGCCTCACTGCAGCAGTGCCTGTGCTTGCTGACATTCACAACAACAACTTCCTGATTCACCAACACCAATCCATCTGAATGGTCTGCAAAGAGGAAAAGCTGATACACACACACAGACCAGCACAAGAACACAGAGAGAGCGCATCTAGTATCAGCACATATAATTAAATGCTCACAAGCGTCTTGACAGCATGCAGTTTATATGGCACAACATTACAGAGCCTAAAGCAGCAAGTTCTTATTGAACAAATCAAGACAATGCCGATGTAATAGTCAACAACCAATATTGATATACCACCTCCTTTCCTCCTTTATCTGAGACACATCAGCTTAGTGAAAAATAACTGATAGCCTGGTCAATTGTGACTGTAAAATGCTCACTACCACTCTGATTTAACCCATTGTGGTTATATGTAAATAGACATCAAAATAAATCAAGGACAAAATAGAAAAAAATAATGCTCTGGAAATACACATCTAATTTCCATTGTTGTGCTGTGCTGTGAGTGTTGCTACACTGCCAGACCTAACTAAACACTATGTTTGAACTCAGCCAGTGAGAGGAAAGTCTGGCCAAACAAAAATATCAGGGTTATTTCATAAACCAATTACTATGGTCAGTAGCAGGCCTAAGGTGCTCTAAATTCACCAGTTCTCTTTCTACAATAAACATATTGTTGAGGGGGAAATGCTATTGATGAACATTATAGAGAGAGTTGGCACTGGAGTCTACAAAGCACAACGATGGAGAAAAGGCCAGAGACAGGTAGTTTTAACTATCTTGGATAGAATAATCATGCATTCATTTAATGTAGTATTACCTGAGCAAGAGAGAATGAGCATACAGAAGTTGTAGGTCATCCCCCATCATTAAACAGTAGTAATATCTGTGTAATTATACTCCCAGTGGGTGTTAATGTTTGGTCAATTTTGCATGTTTGAGAGCTGATGTCTGTTCCAGTCTCATCTCTGTGGTGAAAGTTTTGTCTGGGATGGAAGCTGAAATGTGCTGAAGAAGTGGTTCAGTACAATCATCCTGTTTGTAAAGCTGGTGGCACAAAAGAGATTACTCTGAAATCAGGAAAAAAAGATATGTCCTTATGATATTCTATTTTCAGTCAATGCAGGACATCAGATTTTTGGCAGGGGTCTTTGATGTAATTGTCTCACTCTGGCTGTGTCTTTCTTTCTCTCTGCATGCCATTATGTCACCAAGCGAGCATGCTCTTCTCTGCTCTGTTTTCTTGTTCTCTGCCTGTTTGTCCCTCTATCCATGCAGCCCCCTTTCTACTGTGAAAGTGTTTTTCAATAAAGTGGATTAACTGTGTGGAAGCATGTGTGGTGTGTTGCTGCATGTGTGTGTCTGACCACAAGTGTGTGTGTGTGTGTGTGTGTGTGAAGTGTGAATATAAAGATAGTAGCTGTTTTCGTTGTACCCTACTGTGTGTGTAAATTAGATTACCATCACTGCTGCTGACCTCAATGTGAGTGGCGCCATCCTCCAGCAAAGCTGGAGCAATAAAAGACAATGTGCCCTACTGACACACAACAGCACATGCAGCATCCACAGCCACAACCCTACAGGCACGAAGCACAGCAATGCAGAGCTAAAGAGCATGTGGCAGAATGAGAGAGGAGATAGACTGCACAGAGAAAGGCAGAAAATGATAGCGAGAATAGCGAGACAGAAAAGGGTGGCATATGAAAAGAGGAAACGAAGGGCAGAGACATAGAAGCAGGAAAAGGAGGCCAAGAGTGGGATGGGGGAGGGGGGAAACTGAGAGTGATATCAATATGGAGGGTAAAGAAGGAGGAGAGGAATAGTGTGGAATCAAGAGCGAGAGAAGCTGCAAAAACAGAGGAAGGAAAAGCAGGCCACAGCATTAAACAAAACAGATTAGAGGCAGAGTAGAACAGGGAGTACTATGAGGAAAGGCATCTTATAGAGTAACATCCATATTGCAGTATCTAAAAAAAGAGACCATATATGGGGTATAGGGTTTGTGGAGGGACTCAGAGAGGGACAGCGAAATAACAAGGAGATAAAACAACGGAACTCGTTTTGAAAGGTTTTCATAAAATATGAGTCAAGGGGTTTGGGGGTGAAAGCAGTTAAAGTTAGAAAGCAAAGGCAAGAGAATTTGCTTGGGAGAAAGTCGTCAGCATTTTTTGTATGAATGAAGACGAGCAGTTATATTAAAAAAAAAAAAAAAAAAGGCTCAAGCTTGTGAAATAACAGTCAGACAGTAGATACAGTCACACTGCAACGGCTGTGTCTCCTCTCTCCAGCTTGTCCTCTTATCCTCTCTCCCCATGACAATGAATACAGTTTGATGAGGAAAATGCTCTCACACACTTCACAACAACAACATACTCAGACACACAAAACACAAGGTTCATTGCACTGTGAATGGTTTTCAGTGCAGACACTGCATGCAAACGCGATTGCACTGATCTGCAGAGCCAGCCAAGCAGACAGACAAAGCCACTGGAGCAAGCAGCCACACCCCCACCAAGGAGGCACACAGAATGAAAATATACTATGACAGACATGCTGTATTCAGTGTACAGTGTCCTGCTGGACACTAATAGTTTAAATTAAAGTCAGCTAGTGGACCAAGCCACATCCCATGTGCTCGTATTCTGAATATAGCTCATGACCCTGCTTAAAATTCATCGGATACTTGTCTCTCATCTGTTTTGTCTCTCCCCAAAATGCCATGGCAATGTAACAAAAGTGTAGTGATGTACAGTTTAGGAGGAGGAAACTCACACTGAAAACAGGAGACAACTAATGTGATCCACTGACACCACCCTGCACTTTTTAGGTTTAATGAGAGGCACTCATTTTTAATCACATCAACAAATCTTTTCTGGGCATCTGCTGTCCAGGCACAGCTTAGCACTGCCGCTGTATTGCAAAACACATGATGCCTCACACCCACTTATCTCACACAAACATGTGCATATGAAATATGCACACACACACACACACACACACACACACACACACACACACACAGAGAGAGGCAGTCATTGCTATCTAGTAGAAAGTGTGTTCAGCACCTCCCGATCTTGAAGCTCAGCTCTTGCCTTACTCTGAATCTGAATTGATACTTTTCCTTTCCTGCATTCATGCTCCACTCTGGCTAACTGCTTTATTTCACATGCTTCCCCGTGGGTCAAAATAACAGCAACAACCTTTCAGCAAAGACAAATTTAATGACAATTTAATACATGTTTTTTCTAACAGTCATTTTCTCAGTAGGAAATCTAAGGTTGACCCAGTTGTTTGAGAGGAAAGATTATCTCCATCCTATGAAATATCTAATTAGAAGCTCAACTATTGCCGCCTTCACTATTGCTTTAATATCTGCACCATCTGTTGCCTGATTTACAATGGAAATTTTACTGACATAATCCATGTGTATCTAAATAAACCCATTTCCATTAAATATTGTGAGGTGTCTATAGATGAGCCATACAAAAGCCACTTCCCCTCCCCCCTCCTCTACTGCTCTCTCCCTCCCTCTCTCCTCTTCCGCTCTTCCGCTGCTGTTGCTAAGACCACTGAGCACATGCTAGTCTGTGAATCCAGTAGGCTCAGAGAGGTGGATCTCCTCATGTGTTGCTATGGGCAACACACAGTGTTCAACAGAGAATCAACCCAGAAGCCGAGCATGCAGACCTTCACACATGTGATAAAATGTGACCTATTTTTTAGTAAGTCAAAAGCGATCATCTGCTCAGAAGCTAATGTGTGCAGTGTATATACAGGCAAACTGTATACACTCCTTTACATCACTGCCGAGTATATTTCAAGCCCAAAGCACAAAATGGCAATGAAATAAAAAATAGTCAAAAATATGCTGCTTGCTGCTTTGCAGTCCTGTAATCAATGAAGATCCCTGTTAAAGCAAAGTGCCCCAACCCCACCTGACTCGCTGTACATTGTGATTCAGTGCACACCAGCCGCAGGCTCTCTCATCCACTCTCTGTCGTGGCTGCAGTCATTCATGGCCCACTGAATCACCTCAACTACATTAGCGAGCACAGACCTCAAGTAACTCTGTCAGTCGGTCATTTTCTCTGTGTGCAAACATGTAATGACCCTATAGATAGGCACATAGAGGGGGAAAAAAAGAAAAAAATGTATGTGTACAGGCGTGTAAGACACACAGACCACAATTTCTGTACTGTCAGAGTTCATTAATATTTTTTGTAAGGTTGTATCATTTTTGTATGCATTGCATTTTAAAGTAAATTGAGACAGCATGAAGTTAACACAAACACAGCACACTAATGGCAGTCCAACGTGTTATGAATCACTTAGCACCCTGAGCTGTGTGAAAGCCAACTATGCACCCACCAGTAAACCACCAATTCAGCACTCTCATAACAACACACAACCTCCTCATTTCCCCATCTGATGAGTTTTTATGTCTGTGGCACAGTTCTATCCAGCTATTCAGAAAAGGTGGTATGATTCAGTACTTTTTTTCACAATTTAACCATTAGGATGTGAATCTCATAAATCACAAGCACTCATACCAGTACTGCCTTGAGAAAAAGTGATCTTTCTTACCTCTACAGAAGTACGTCTCCTGTCAGGGAGCACTAGTGTATTTGCATGGCTGCCAGGGACTATAGTAGATCCTAT
>JBBMOE010000511.1:0-10895 GCA_037975065.1 Chaetodon trifasciatus
GCAGGGCTGAATTGCAGATCTAGAAATAACCATGTGAGGCAGAACTGCTGCAGTGGAAATCTTGCTGATTTGGTCACAATAAGTGTCCGTACTAAAGATAGAAGCTAGGTAATCAACCTTCAACATATGCACCAAACATGAAACAGATTTAGTGTTTCGCTCAAAGACAGCTAAACAGACCACAGTACTATAGATTGTCAGAGATGGGACTGAGCCTGTGATCTCTTGTGTATGAAATGATGTCCGTGTCGTAATCTGGCCAGAATTGATCCTTCACCCTGTCGGACTGAACGCTGTGAAAGGATGATGTTTTCCTTTAATACCTGAAAGTAGTCCCACTCTGTCCTCTGCAGTCACTCAACCACTTTCACTTCTAGGCTGCTAAAGATGACATGGATAGAAGCTCTTGTCACTTCTCAGTTTTTACTGTCTCAACGGACTTCCTCTTTTGTGAAATACAGTTGTGATAGAGCTACAATGATAGTCAGCTGATATTTTATGTGTCTGCAATCATCAGTTCAAGTTGAACTCCTGATTTAGAAGTTGTTGTGAATCATTTGGAATCGTTACCTATCAGGAAATACACTATATTGAGTATCCACTCACCCATCCAAACAATTGAAATCAGGTGTTCCAATCACTTCCATGGCCACAGGTGTATAAAATCAAGCACCAAGGCATGCAGACTGTTTCTACAAACATTTGTGAAAGAATGGGTCGCTCTCAGACAGCTCAGTGAATTCCAGCGTGGTACTGTGATAGGATGCCACCTGTGCAGTCCAGTCTGGAAATTTCCTCACTCCTAAATTTTAGATCAGATTAGATTCAGTGCAACAAAGAGACAACAAAATATCGTATGAACTCACACACCGATGGCACAGCATGGGCAGTTTTGGGGTTCAGTATCTTGCCTAAGGAAACTTCGGCATGTGGACTGCCGAGACTAGGGATTGAACCACTGACCTCCTGATCGGTGGACAACCGCTCTACCTCCTGAGCTACAGGAAATATTCCACAGTTAGCTGTCAGTGGTATTATAACAAAGTGGAAGAGATTGGGAACAACAGCCACTCAGCCACAAAGTGGTAGGCCAGGTAAAATGACAGAGCGGGGTCAGCAGATGCTGAGGCGCATAGTGTGATTTTTTTGTGATTTTTTGTTGTTGCTTTTCAAAATTAGGTGATTATTGTAAACATTGTTTGGAGATCAAAATAAAATCCAACGAAATAGGTTCTGTGCAAGTTTGTCTTTTTTCCCTTTGTGAAAACTGTTGGATTCTACGGTGAACAACATGAATCCAAACTGTCCACATTTGACCTTCATTGTTCTTTGTCAAGGAGACAACTGACAACTTTTAAAGGGAAAGCTGTGGAATGCTCCAAAATAACCTGTTTGGAGTGTTCTCTTACAAAGGGGCATGATGATGCCACATGTTCCTCTGAAAAGTTCTTCAAAAACAGTTGACACCCGACTGGTTTGTTTAAAGAGTGAAGACAGTTAGCAGCTTAACCATCTGGTGGTGCTGCTCCACTGCTCAGTCTGCTGTGTGGATCTTTGTTCCACTTCCTGGAGCAAAAACACAAAATCACTTCCTTCCTGTAAACAGGTTGATTGGTAACAGGTGAGAGTATCATGATTGGGTATGAAAGGGGCGTCCTGGAAAGACTCAGCTGTTGGAGCGAGGTTCACCACTTTGTGAACACATGATTGGATGAAGGAGATGAACACATGGACTCAGAGACACTTCAGAAAACTGCTGTCAGTGAATCCAGTCCATCCACACTTGCTGTTCCACTTCAATCAGCAACAACAGCAAAAGCTTGCTGTCCTTCACAGTGGACAGACACCATCTCTGCCCTGAGGACACGAGGGTACAACCTTTAAGCACAGAGCGACCTGACCATGTAACGAATAAAGAGCATGACAAGAGTAAAAGTCTGACATCCGTCCAGTTCCAAGTCTGAGTGACAGGGAGCCAGTGGAGACAGTCTAAAACTGGAGTAACGTGTGATCGAAGTTTTGCTGCAACGTGAGTCATCTAATACATGGAAATAAAAGCTGCAACAAACAGGCGGGAAAAAACACAAAGTGAACACACCTTAGCTGATAACAGATGGCCATGGTCAGAGTACAAGTTATTTTATTTGAGGACTTTGACTGGGCAGCTTACAACATGTTACTGTGAGAGGAGGCCACTTTGATGCAAACAGTGCTTATGTAAGCTTTTCAAAATAAATTCTTCAAATTAGTCGTTCTGTGGAAGTCGCACAACAAACAGCGCTGTTACAAAGATCACCACTGTTACAAAGATCACCACTGTTACAAAGATTTTACATGATCTAATATTCATGGAGTTTATTGGAGCAGCTCTCTGCAGCATGAGAGCAAACATTCATCTGAACTCCTTGTAATGCCTGTATTTTTAGCATAAGTGCTTTGCTTTAAGAGCCTTTAAAGTGACTTTAAGTGACATGTTTTATCTTTCCAGCTGCTTCTGTCTCATCTAGTTCTAAATACTGGATCAACTCTTCACCGTCATGCGCCTGTTTGTTTTTGCTACTGTCTTGGCTTTGTCCACATGGAAAGGTAAGTCACAGCTCTTGATGTTTAAACTGTTCTGATAATAAAAACACATACATTAAAACATATGTAGAAATGTTCATTGTTGAAAACATTAGGAAGCCTGGTTGTTTTGAACTGAAAAGCTTAAATCAACTCTCATTCTTGATCATACAACAGTTCACTTTTACACAATGTCGTTGTGCTTTTCCTGTTCAATTGTAGATCATTTCCAAAAAGATGAGAAAATGGACCATGACAAGATAAATTCACTGTTTCAAAAGCAGTCACAGGAAATAGAGAAAGAATGTGAGAAAGTGCCAACAACATTGATGGAACAGAAGAAGGAAGCTGCAGCACAAATTAAAAAGGTAAGACAGACAGCAGGCCTCATAGAAACTGAAGCAGAGACAGACAATATAAAAGTCACATTTTGCAGATTTCCAGTGAACGTGCTTACTAATGTGTCCTTAAAACAATCCAGTAATTTTTCTGATAATGGAAGATAAGAGCATACGACCATAATGCATAAAAAGAGCAAACTGGTCAAGTCTTTAATGTATTTTGTCATATTTTTATCATATTTGTGTTGTGTATGTAGAATATGTTTTTAACATTTCTTGAGACTTTCTTATTTTATTCTCTAACAAAAAAAAATCACTTATTTTGATTTTCATTATTACAGTTGTTTTGGTTCAATGCCAACATTTTTTCTTCCACATGTTTCTTTATAGTTATAGTTGGTTTATTACATTTTTCAGAATTCCACAAACTGAACCAGATGGACAGACTGTTCCTTAAACCTGCATTCATCGCCTTCAGCCCTGACACTGTGTTTGTCCTTCTACTTATACACACCTGTGGAGGTAACGTACACACTGATCTCATGTCCAGTGGTTTTATTGTCTATTGTCTTAAACTATTAAGTGTAGATCACTCAAAATATTTATTGTATTATTGTTTTAAGTCAAATTCTAACATTTCTGGAAAACATTTTTACATTTGTAAAGCATGGCATCATTTTAGCAAATATCATTTGGGTTTCCAGAACATGCAACTGCATGACAAACATGCTGCAACAAGCTCATAAGAACCAAAACAGATATTTTTCTCTCACACTGGAAAAGTGCTCCCAGTGAATTATTGTTGTTCTGCTATCATTTCAGCTGATTTGATTGGATCCATTTCCACAGTGTCTCACCACATGATCTCGGCTGGTGTCCTGGTTGACCTGGCTTTTGGTTTTATTGTAGCTGTTTATGTCACTTTCACAGTTAGTGATATGCGGCGTGACTCCTTTAGTCAAAATGTTAAAACTCCCTAAATGATATTATTGAAAGTGAAAAGTGAAATGCTATTTAAGAAGAAAATGTGAAATGAATTTGGTTTGACGTTTGCTGACATTTCTGTTTCTTTTGTTGAATTTTCTCACTGTTTCTCCAGTGGGGAAGAAAAATGTGCAGCTTCAAAAGGAGAATAAAGAGAAAGACTGGCAAGATGTGCTTATTACACTGATGGAGGTGAAGACTGAACTGGAGAACCAGAGGGACCGACTCAGAGTGCTACTGGAGGAGGTGGAGAGGGGGAAGGAAGTAAACAAGCAGAAGCTTCAGGCAGTGGAGGAGAAAATAACGGAGAGAGAGATGACATTTGAAAAACNAGTAAACAAGCAGAAGCTTCAGGCAGTGGAGGAGAAAATAACGGAGAGAGAGATGACATTTGAAAAACCGGAGGAGTTATCGAGAGAAAAAGAAAGCTTATTGCGAGCTCAATGGAAACTGGACCAGACAAGGAAAGACAATGAGAGTCAGCTACTGAGCACTGAGAGACTGCTGGAGCCAATAGAAATTCAGGTCACAAGAATACATCGTAAGAAGGAAGTCCACGCGCAAATCTGACTTTTGGCCATCAGACGAAGAACAAATGTCAAAAAAAAAAGGTCAATAGAGTTCAAATTACAACTGCCTTAAATATAAAACAGATCTCTTTGGGTCTGTTGAAAAGGATCTGATCCGACATAGAGCTTTGCTTTCTAGAGAAGTGAAAAATAACTTAATCAAATATTTTAAAATGCTTGATGGCATACAGGAGGTACTTAGAGATTTGGATAAGATTTTTTTCATCAACTGCATTTAAGGATCTTAAATATTAGAAGCTTTTACGACCTGAAGTAATACAAAATCTCTAAATATTTGACCAGAAAGTTCAACATTTGTATGAGGGAACAAAAAATGCAGTTTGTAACCTAATGGGGAGGAGCAGGGCAGGTTTTGACTACGGGGACATCAGGGCGTAGATGTTACCGCTGGATAAGACGGATTTATTACCAATGGCTGTTTGTAACAAAATCTAATTTTTAAAAAGCATCGTCAAATATGTAAACATTTACAGACTACACATTTCTGTATTAAAACATTTTTTGAATTGAATGTCTGCTGCCTTTTTTTTCTTATTGTCTGTTCTGTGGGCAGGTCAGTCTAAGATAAGATAAGATAAAACTGTATTCATCCCACACTGAGGAAACTGAATTGTTACAGCCAGCAAAGTTTAAAAAGAGAGGCACAGACACATCACAAGGACAAACGTCCTCCTCTCACCCACCTCCTCAATAGTGTCCAGAGGGCAGACCAGGACAGAGCCAGCTCTCCTGACTAGTTTGTCAGTCTTTTTCTGTCCCTCTCGGAGCTACCACAGCCCCAGCAGACCACTGCATAGAAAACTGCTGATACCATCACAGAGTCATAAAAGTTTTAACAGTGTTCTACATACTCAAGGACCTTGGTTGTTTTAGAATATGGAGATGCTTCTTGTACAGGACATCTGTGTCCAGTCCATCTTACCCCCAGCTAGCCCTAACCCTGGATGTTCACTGGTGTAATCTGTTGAAAAAACTGCGTGAAAGTGTGGTGAACATCTGCTGATGCACAGCCTAAGGCGACACCTTTTCACTGAGAAACAAATTCAAATTAATATGGAAAGGTGTTGGGTGCTAAAAGGAAGTGGTGTTCAACTCTATTTTATAGGGCGGATTAAAAATTAACCAGTCAGTGCTGTTTAGTGATATCCTACAGCTGTGGGGAGAGTTCAGTTCCAGAGACGGAGGAATTCTTTCACTTGAGGAGAGTTTTCCATCCATTGATGGTTCAAAGCATAAAAGCCAACACAGACTTTCAATATTTGTGACATATATCTTTAAATCTAACTAGTATAAGAAGTTGGCAATCAGGTCTTCTTCACACCGTTGTGCCAATGCTAGATTGTCGACTTACGCACCTTCTGACTGGATCCTCTCGAGGAGGACAATAGACCAAGACATTGCCTGCCCCGGTCATTCTGTCTGCAGAGTGTGTATTAGCTAACATATTCAGTGAACTTAGTGATATTCCTAGAATTCAAATATTTTTCAGAGGAACATCCATTTTAAAGTGGATTTTTCCGCATGAAGAGCTGCTTTCCCTTTTACTTACATTCAGCTCAGTGTGAAATTTGACGTCACTGTGGATTTCAAATTTCAGTTCTTGTTTGCAGTGTAGCCTTGGATGTACGTACAACTATCACTGGATAACTTTGATACAAGAGAAAACTAAAAAATTCATATTTCATTGCCCATCATCTCCTGTAATGTTAATCCCATCCAAATGGAGTTTAGATGAAAGTTGTGACAAATGTGGAATTATGTTACCATTGATGTTTAAACATTTTTGTGCCAATTATGCTGTGTTAAACTTCGTGACTGTAAGGTAATGATTCTTTCTCTGGAATCAAAAAAGAAGCATCTTTTGCTTCAGTCAATCAGTATTTATATATTTGTTTGTACCTTTTCTCTACTAATTTATATTTCATAAATGTGTATTTGAATTTTAAGCACACCAGCATGGTTCACATGAAGGATGGACTTGTCAGAGCCACAAGTGTTCGGGTTTCCTTCCTTCTCCTAACACACTTTTGTGGAGGTAACTTACACACAAACACATTCGTAACTCCTGGGTAGGTGTTAAGGTGTTTTGACACGAATAAGGCACCACTGGGTTATCACTGAGTATCTGTTTGCTGTTTAGCACTTTACTGACACAGTAAGATCTAGTCAGCCCACATCAGCAACAGCTGACAGTTGCAGCTTTTTGGACTAGTCTATGTGTCCATCAGTCCATCAGTTCCAAATTTTTCTAATAAAATTTAATTACAAGACAGCATGAAGGGAAGTCTGTTCAAATTTTGTGTGAAAACAGTTGAAGCCATAAACTAAGCTAATTAAATGGATACCTAGGCTCACTGCTGCTTTCAAAACAAGTCAACTTGAACACAACATAGTCAGAAAGGTCAAGCTCCACCTGTAAGTGGCTGTCGAGTTGTACGAATTGTAGGTGCCACAAAATGGTCAAAGGACTGTACAATATAGCATTTTTGACATCACTGACTGTAAATCATTCAGAAGAGAAAAAAAAATCATAAAAAAATGGTAATTATTGTGTGTCCACCAACACTGACCAGAAGACTTGTGGAAATATTTTGTGTATGTTTATCACATAGATAGGTGACATCGACAGCTACAGGCTCATTGTTGGAACCATAAACCCTCGGCACCAGGGCACCCCATGACTGTTGCATATTAAGTCATGAGTATTAAATAGATTGGTACAAAACCAGGTTTTCACAAGCTGTAACAGAAGGCATCACTGGACAAAACTTTAGATTTTTTCTGTGCTGCTCTTTGAGTTTGGCTTGTGTCAGCACTAAATGTAAAAGGTAATTCGGGTTTAAATCTAAAAAAAAAAAAAAGTGCGACCAGTGTTACTGCAACAATTATGATACATCAAAACCATGTGGAGTGAAAGTGGAGTGAAAAGAAAAATGAAAACCAGCACATGGATTTGGTTTATTAGCTCACTCCTGGCAAGTGCCTTCTGTTGAAATTCATCACTTTAGAAATAATAAATTCACGTCATTGTTGATTACATCCTCACTTTGTATCAACAGTGTTTGGACAGGCATTGTTTGGATTAGATAGTATTTACAGGATGGTGGTCAGCATTTTAGGTTCCAGAAGCAACATTAGAAACACTTAAATTGCGTCAAAATCTACCAAGACTGAGGTGATTTTGCCTCACGTAGATTAATCAAGTGAAACTCTAAAGACACAACAGAAGGTATCAACACTTCTGTTGTTGTGAGTTATCAACTTCACAGAGGTGAATGTGCTCTGAGAAAAGAGTTTAAGATAGACGGACTTCTCTCCAGGTCAGCTGCAGCAGATTGCTCCACCTCAGCAAGTCATGGTTTTGGTCGGTGAAGACATTGTTCTGCCATGTCAGCTGGAACCTCCTGTGGATGCTGTTTCCATGGCAATGGAGTGGGCGAGAGCCGACCTGGACCTCACATTTGTCTATGTGTGGCTTGCCGGTCAGGAACTTCTGGTTGACCAAAACGAGGCCTACAAGGGAAGAGCATCACTGTCCATCGACAAACTGAAGCGTGGAGACCTTTCGCTGACACTCTCCGAGGTGAACGTCTCTGATAACGGGACGTACAGTTGCTACATTCCAAAATGGCACAAAGAGTATTTTGTTGAACTTCTTGTTGGTAAGTAAATTGATTACACTGTGCATATATAGGACTTTTCTTATGATTCTCATAATTGTTTTGGTGAGTTCCTTCTTTATTGTGCAGTTGTGTCGTATCTTGTGAATCTTTCTCAGGTCTCATTGAGATCGTAATCTCACTGAGACCTCCTGAAAAATAAAGCTTGCTTAGAAACGTCACAGTCTTGATTTGCTCAGTAAAACATATCAGAAAGCTTGTTATTTCTTAAAGAAAAGCAAATGTTTGATTGGAAGTTATTTTTAGTTACGTTGGCTATTTGTCAGTTTCAAAAAGGACAGAATTCCAGTCATTTCCTCACATTTTGTCCTGAGTGAATGTAGCGTTTAAGTGTTGACACTCATCAGCATGTCTTGCAGGAAGAAGATGGACCTGACTGAGGCTGAAAGGATGCTGTACATCATTCAAGGACTGGACCAATAATTGCTGTTCGAAATGTCTTTTCATCATCAGGTGCTGTCGCCTCACCTGGTATCAGCTTCGCAGGCATCCTTCAGGACAGCAGTGGAGTGCTGTTAGACTGTACGTCTGAAGGCTGGTATCCACAGCCTGAGGTGTCCTGGCTGGACGCTGAGGGAAACGTCCTCCCTGCTGGACCTACGGGGACAGTCAGAGGTCCTGATGGCCTCTATACTGTCAGCAGCAGAGTGACTGTGGAGAAGAGACACAACAACACCTTCACCTGTAGAGTCCAGCAGAAGAACATCAACCAGACCAGAGAAACACACGTCCATGTTCCAGGTTATAATGAGCTCGAAAACAATGAGCGTCAACTTCCAATTCATGAACACACACAGATTTTATAATCTGTTTAATTTCTTTCTTTTTTGTAAACATGAAGTGTATTTTTATATGTTTTGTAACATTTTTGTTTTCTTTTGTTCACTCAGATGATTTCTTTATCACTCCATCTACTTGTACTGCTTCTATTACCGTAACTGTGCTCTTCAGCTTCATGTTTATTATCGCAGTTGTCCTTTTGGTTAGGACATGGAGACAAAACAAAATCGGTGAGCCAAAGATTGATTTGACTTTTTTTGCTAATATTTTCTGTCTTGTTTATGGTTATGAAAGTATGAGGAAATTGAGAATCTTGATTACATTATTATCTAAAAATCGCACACAAGTCGCACTCCATGTTGACTCTTTCTTTGCCAAGTGAGAGTCTGTCAGAAAAGAGCTTGAAATTCTTTGTGACGCATTTTGAAATGAAACATTACAGAAGTACAGAAAAAGATATTATTTACTGTCAATGAACTAATGTTTCTTCATAAAAATACGTTTCCGTTTGCCTTCTGTGTCTAATGTAGTTTCACACCTTTTTCTGTTTCGACACAGAGAGGAAGAAAGAAGGAGAAGAAAAACAAGAGCTGCTCAGGACAGAGAGCAAGAAAATTGAGGATTTGGAAAAGGAAAAGGCAAAACTTCATGAGGAGTTACAGAAGAAAGAAGAAGATCAAGAGAAAGATATGACAGAGGTCATTGAGATGCTGAAGGAAGTGATGAACGGACTGACGGAGCAGAAAGAAAAACTCATTTTCCAAACAAAGGAGGCAGAGAGACTGATGGAGGAGAATGAAAAGAAGGTAAAATCAGTGGAGGAAGAAGTATCAGGGAAGCAGGGAGATGAAACAGCTAACAGAGCACAGGGATACTTAAAAATCAAACAAATCATGACAGAGGACAAATGGAAGCAGGAGGAGAGAAAAGAAGAACTTCAGCAACTGCAAATGGTTACAGATAAACTAATAAGGAGGATAATTGATGAGCTCAATAAGATTAAAGAGAGGAAGAAGAGAGAACCACATGGGGCAAATGAAGAAACAAATGCAGGAGACTGAGAGACAGATGGAGGACATTCAGAGGAACCTACAGGGACAGAGAGCAGGAAGCAAACAGAACAACAAAACAAATCAAGTCCTTTAACAACTAATCTGAGTGCAATGTCTCCATCCAACAATGTCAGAACTGACCACAATTAAAATGCTGAAGTTTCATTAAGATCACTGCTATTGGTTTGTTCATTCCCAGCCAGGTTTGTCCTCAGAGGGGACAAGGGTCAGCAGTGGTGGAACTGGTACTCAGATTTTAAAGAAACTAAAGATGTGAAATGAAGTGCCATAAAAGTACTAAATTTTCTTCAACAGTGTACAAGAATAAAGCAGCAGAAAAGAGAAATACTCAAGTAAAGTACAAGTACCTTAAACCTGACTTATGTACAGTAGTAAATGTACTTGGTTACTTTCCACCACTGACATCATTCTGTCCAATCCTCTGGGTCAGGCATGGACAGGCCATCAGGCGTCCCGGGCAATGCCCGGTGGGCTGACGCACATTTTTGGGCCGGGGCTGTCATAATTTAATAATAAAAAATGGTATGGTATGGCGATGGTATTTGAGACATGAAACGCGGCCCATTGGTTGATTTTCTTGAGACAAATGAAATCTCTCAGCCCTCCCCTCCAGGCAAGGTTAGCAAATTTTGCCATTGGAGTTCGACCGGAGTTAGAGAGAAGTGAGTGTCCGTCTGTGGAAATGGATGGCCTAAACCACAAAAGCGCAAGGGGGGCGCAGAGAAGCTGCGAGAAAAGAGGCTCAAAAACCTTCAAGTGGACGCAGTGAAATGTGCCAAAATCACAAACATGTTTGCGGCCACAAGTTCGTCTGCAGCAGCGGGCCGTCGACATCAAGTGCAGAAGCAGTCCCTGGTGCAAAGGCTGTCGGAGAGGCACACAGCT